>JAPDSC010083321.1:222940-241750 GCA_026290005.1 Latrodectus geometricus | reverse complement strand
AAACATCTTAACTCTAAATTTTTATTTTGATATTGACCCCATAAGCTAGTGACGACAGAACAATTGATAATTAATCATGAAGAGTTAGTAACTATGTTTGTAATATTCGTACAACCGTAGATGCTGACTCTTTATGTCCTATATATGAGTATCAGTAAACACCTCGATTTTGATAACGGATCTGACTCTTCTAAAAATATTTAAAACATAGAAATAACGCTGCGTAGTGAAAAATATATTATAGTGTTCTCATACCTATATAGAGCTAATTTTTCGCAAAAGTCACTGAAACTCTTATAAAGCAACAAATTGATGCCTCATTTTTTTACATTAATTTTTGTTGCTTATTTTATCAGAAACAAAATATTTACATTGAAGAAAATTTCGAGTATTTAAATGTGATTATTTGGTTGTATATATAATAATCCTTATTGCAGTATAGTTTAATTTTCAGTTTAAGGATGATAAATTAAAAGTCGATTAATTATAACAAAATATTTATTATGATCTGTAATTGATAAGATATCCATAATAATTTGAATAACTTGTTAATAACTGTTTATTGTCAATACATATTTTAAATCTAAAAAGGAAATTTTTATAAAGAAAATATTCAATTATTTATATCTTTAAAACTATAGTAATGCTCATAGTAGATTTCTTATACTTTAACAAATAAAATAATTTGTTTACCACTTGATTATTAAATACTTTATAATAATAATATAAAATAAATAAATAAAACTAATATGAAATTCTGCATAATTGATAAAAGAGCTAAAAATTGGTAAAATTGATAAATTCTTTTAAAGTAAAATATTTTATTGGTCAAAATAATATTGACTGAATTCTTCGATTTTTTTTTCATTCGAAGAATTCAGTCAATATTGCATACATATAAAAATAATGTAAATATCTTATTGTGAAATTTTAATATCTTTGAAGAGTTTTAGGAGATTTATAAATATTCACAAAAATATTAAATTAAACAATTATATAGGGTTTGTAAAAACATATTTTTTATCAAATTATTTACACTTTAAGAATAAATTACTATTAGAAAAACTTATTTAATTATGAAAATATAAAAATTGTTAAAATTATATCACTATATAAGAAACATGTGAAAAAGAATATTGTTATTTATAAAAAAATATTTTATTTTATTAATGAAAATTCAGGCACAACGAAATCAGTTAATTTTTTGTTGTTTGAAAATCACATTTTCCCATAATTTTTGATGCAGAGAAGCATTTCACTGTTTTTTTTTTTTTTTTTTTCCTCAAAAAAGTTGCTAAGTCTTGTTCATCACTCATCTGCTTATTTTACTGACGGTCGTAGCAATGGGTTTCTTTGTCGAAGTTCATGAATGAGTAACTTATCTTCACTTAAGTCTCATCTGATTAACCCTTCTTTGCATGATTTTTTCTTTATTGGTGAAATAAATCAAGTTGATATAATTCATGTTCAAAATTAAAGGAAAAATGGTTAAAAAAAATCTTAGTATATATTTATAGTATAAATTTAGCAAAAAACAATATGCTAAAAATTTCCATCATCATCCAAAGTTAGATCATTAGCTTAGTACTAAATAGAAATAAAAGAGGAAAATATCAGAAACACGTGTTACAAACCTTTCTTCCACTCATTTTCAATTTTTTAGCAATAGAAACTCTAATATAATAAAATAAAATTATAAACGAAATCATACGTTTATTGCAATTACAACAAACAGCGGAATGAGACAACTTTAAGCTCGTTTCACTGATAATGACACTTGTTTATTTTTGACAGCTATGTTTCTTTTTATGCAATGGACATTAAAAAGGTACCCAAACACGATCAACTTAAAGTGAACTTGTTTTTTTATATTATTTTTGGGCATTATAGGTTATGATGGAAATTTCCACCATTATGCAAAGAAGGGTTAATAATATTCTTCGCTTTCTTCAATAATCTTGGTAATAAAAGCAATATGTCTAACTGACATAGATATCATTCTTCTTGCAACATCACCGCCAACAGATTGACAAGTACATTGCCCTGAAACGTCATTTCCATTAGGTTATTCCAAGCCATGAATTCTTGCAAAATTAAAAAAAAAAGCATATCACAAGTCAATGGAAACCAATTATACGATAGATCATTTATTATTTTAAAACAAGCAATAAAATATTTTATGACATTCAATTATGAATATAATTCATAAGTTTTTATTGGTTACCAATATAACCTCATCCTTAAGAAAATTCATTTTCTATTTAAGTTTTAAAGTTTTGTGTATTGAGTAACACTTGAATAAAAGTCGCATCAAATATTTTCGCCGGTCATTGTTATCATTGAAAATTCTAGTTGAATAAGAGCCTTAAGCACTATTCAAATCAATAAGTAGAGAATTTAAATGAGCGACAGTGAAAAATATCCTCTAATTTTTCAAGTATCGATAATGTTTCCCTCATATAGAAGTAAGACTTTGCATTTAATTGTTTAATAGTTGGAAAATGTTTTGTTCGAATTTCTTGGTTTATATTTTAAACAAAATATTAAGCATTAAAAGATTTTATTTTATGTTTTCCTATTTTTTTTGAAGAAGTATTCCCAATAACAAGTCATATGGTCATATTGATAATAAATAGAAGAAGAATCGTCCATCTTATAGCTTTAGAGGGATCATTTACAGATTGGCAATAAAAACTTTTTTATTTATTTATTTATAAATTTTTTTTTATCCTCAAGTAGTGATAAGTATAACAATTTTATTCTGTACCTCAAAATAAAGTTTTAATCATTTTTTTTAGTCCCTTAAATTAGCAAAAAGTTTATTCGAATTTCCATAAGAAAAATCAAGGGTTAATTATTCTTAAGTAATACCATCAATATTACAATTCAGATATTAAAATGCAAATTTGATTCTAGATTTATCACACAATTTCAAATTTTAAAAAATCGATAGAAGTAATCAACTAAATTTAATGTATTTTTGTACTGAAAAGATATGTAATTAAAATCATAACTTACATGGAAAAATATTTTTAATTACAAAATTGTATCTCACAAAAATGTGATATGCGAAAATTTTAGTAAGCGTATTTTTATTAGTATAATAATTATTTTGTGATTATGTTTATATTATTTAAATATAATAAATATTTTTCAAGCTTATAAGAACTATGTAACTTTGTGAATCGATCGGATAAGGATTTTAGTCCTAAAACATTGTATTTTAATAATTTTCATAACAATATTATTTCTTATTGTGATTATTGATATATTATAAAGAAAGAGAAATTTTTAGAATTTTTTTTATTAATTTGCAGTTTATTATAATAATATCTTATTAGAATTGTATAACTGACTAATTTAAAATTTGTAATTTAATTTAATGATTAAAGTTCAAAAATAAAGTATTGATTATTGAAAAATACTGGAGAAAATAATACTTTTATTTAGTTTGTGTGTGAAAGAGTATTGGCTTCAGCAAATTTTTCTTTTTGAGAAAAATTTTATAAATTTGTCCTTTATTTTCATATTTTATAAGTGATTAAAAATTAAATGCAATAATCAAATAATCAAAAATGCGTCGTCTCTCTCTGTCTGAATATTTTAAATATTCATTTTCATTCTTAAAATAATTTTCCTTACATCAAGAAGAGGAAGGAATAAAAACTTTGGTATCATATTCTTGTGAGTGATGATCTCTCTTTTATTTTCATTTAAAAAAGATCTTCTGTGTTTATATTATTTTATAAAATTTAAGCTTCTTAGTAAAATACTTCCTTTCCACATATTAAATCTCAAAATGGATAATACTCATTTATATCAACACAATCATATATTTTTTATAATTATTATTTTCAAATATTATTATAAAATTAAATTTATACTTAAAAATAACTTTTAAAGATGCTTTATTCCAAAACGAGAAATGTATATAAAAGTAGTTAATGTAAAAAAAAAGACTACACACTAGTTTTTTTTTTTTTTTTTTTTTTTTTTTTTTTTTTTAAATTTGTTGAAATTTATTATAATTAAAGCTGTGCAGAAATGTTAAGAAGAAAAAAAATAACTCAAGATTTCTAAATTTTTTTTTATCAATAGTGGACATATCAAGGGCTTTCTACGTTCTGCCACAACAAGCGTCTCTGCCACAATTACTGTCATAGTTCAAGGTGATTTTTCGCCTATAATTTAGTTCACATTGATTGGCAGATGTAGTCAACATCTCTTGTGAATTTGATTGAAGACTCCTTTTTTACTTTATCTTGATTGACAGTTTATTTGAAATATCATTAAAAAATAAAATTTTCCTTCCAGTTTCAGAACACATTCGCGGAAATAAGAGGGAAATACTTCATTCGATGCAAGCTTTGCTCATAACAAGACGTAGTAGCAGGTAATTTAACTTAATTTAATTTTACATATTTAAATATTTAAAACGAGTACAAGAAAATACTTAGTTCTTTTTTTTATGCTTATTGTATCATAATAAAATCATCATTTTTTGATAAATTTATAAATGCTTTATTTGTGAAAATAGTTGATTAAAGTATGTTCTAAATCTGTAATATCATTGAAATCATGGCGATAATATCTTCTAAATCTAAAACATTACTCAATTCTTTCTAATAACTTAAGATTTATGAATAGTGACATGGGAATGTTAAAATTGGATAGTTATTCAGAAATTTAAAATAACAAACATAAATGTTAAGAAAAAAACAAGAGGAAAGTTTTAGAACAAAGAAATGGTACTTTTAAAAATTATGATCTTTATTGCAATTATATTTAAAAACACCTAAATATTGCTAAACCACGCATACATATTGGTTGTAAACTTCCTTTTAAAATTTGAGTGATTATTAATAATTAATTTGAATGTATATATTATATTTAGTTAAACATAATTCTCTTTTTTTGATAATTAAATGCTGAATGTGTTCATTTTCTTTTTAAACTTATTTTCTTTTAAAAAAATTGTTGTAATTTAAAAATATTAAATGATACATGAATTTATTTTAGTTGAAATTTTAATAATAAAGTTTATTTGAATATTAATGTATTTTATAGATTTAAACTAATTTTTGAAAAATAAATATCTAGCTAACAACAACACTAAGAATTAAATAAAAAAAACTTTATTTATAAGAGTAAAATTAAAAAGTATCAGTAATAAACTATTAAGTAATTTCTGAAAAATGACTTATACTAATGATTTTTTAAACTACTATATCTGTAAGAAAAAAATTAGAATTAATTTTTTTCAAACATTTTATTAAAACTGTAGTTTAATTGAGTGCAATTTTAAATTATTCAGTTTGAAGACTAAATTCATTGTTTCTTATAAATACTATAATTTAAGAAATTATAAATATTAATAATCATTACCAAAATAATTTATTAATTTATTTTTGTATTTATGTTTTCATACAATTAGGAATAATATTTAACATTTAAAGTAATATGTAACATGTAGCTTTTAGACTATTAAAACCTTTAAGAAGAAGTTATATTCGAAGTGTATGTTTACAACCATAAATAAAAATTTTTGTTTTACTTCAAATATTATTTAATTTAAAAGCTTAAATATAATAAAGCAAATTGAAAGAATAAACAAAATGTCAATTGAAGAAACAATTGATGATTAAAGTTTTTAGTTATTACTATTTTTACTATACTTATAATAAAAAAATTAGACAATGTATAAAATTATTTTTTTATCAGACCTTACATAATAACAGTATTTCATTCGTATTAAATTAAGCATAGCTATACTGTGTAATAAAGTGCAATTACATATGCTTGTTAGTGTGTGTGGCAATAATAAAATAAAACTATAATTTATTAAAAATATTTGAAATTGCTGTCGATTTAGAAGAAATAAGGAAATTATATAAATAATCATAACTAAATTTGATACATTTTATAATTTATTCTTATTAATAAACTCAAAACACACGATTATAATTCTTTTTAATATATTTTATAATTTCACTCTAACTTATTATTCGTTTGTTTTAGAATTTGAACAAATATCTATACCTGGAGAAATATGTTTCACGAGCTACTGCTGGTTTTGCTTTGTGCGCTGTTTACAACACTGTTTACTATTGAAATGAATATGATTTTCAGTTGTATCTTTCTCTTTATTATAGTAGATATAGCTAGCTTGTTTTGATTATAATGTAGCAACTTTCTATATTTATTTACTGAAGATTAGTGCTATTCTATACATGATTAATGTATCCTTAAACAGGTTTCAACATTAGAATACTTTGAACATTTTGTGCTTATGGAAATTTTCTGATAATATTTTGGATTGTATATCATTACTTTAATAAAATATATAAATTTGGTATTAATTTCGTAAATTTAAAATTAGTATTTAAAACATACAAAAATTTGAGAATTTTAAAATAAAAAATAAAATTTACTTCTACATTCTACTCTTTATGTGTGACCTTGATTACAGTAATTTTGCAGGTTTTTTTAATTTTTTAAAAAATTAATTCAGAAATTGCACTCTTAATTTAAAAGTTTTAATACACTATTTGTAGAATCTTTTGATAATTATATTTCGTTGACGTACATTTTGACACATACTCACAGCGAATTTTAATATGTTGGTAAATGATGAATATGATTTTTAATTTATGATTAATTTATTTCTTATATCAAATAAAGAAATTAACAGAAATGTAAATTAATCTCATTATTTAATTTATTAAGTTAAATATATAGTTAAATATGTATAGTTTCCTATATATAAAAGAGTGACAGCTTATATTTTGAAATAAAATTTCTTATTTGAATTTGGATTCAATTCTTCGCACTTAGTATGTTTACGGATTTTTGCTCGATAGAAAAAAAAATCATTTATTAAAGATTTATGAAGTCATTTTTTTCATTCATGAAAGTTATGAGAAAATTAAAATGTATCAATGTGATTTTATCATAATTATAACATTTTAGGCAAAATCAAATATTTGTTTAAAAAAGGATTTAATTAAGAATAAAAGCAAAATTTTTTATTGCAATTTTAAAGAAATATTATTAAAATTAGTCTATTTCTTTACCATGGTTGATTATGATTAATCAATAATATTCCTTTTATAATAAACTTTCTTTATATTTATTTTTATATCAATCTATAACCAGTCTTTTAAGCAAATGTATGTAAGTTTTGTGAAGTATTTTAAATCAAACAACAGCATTATGTGCATAAAATGCTCTTGTATTAATATTAAAAATTTAAGCATTTAATTTTCGTAAAATAATAAGTCTACTATAAATTTATAACGTAAACCTCATTTTAATAATTGTTTTTAAGCTTATTTTCATTCTTCAAGGGATAATATATAGAAAAATTGAAAATTTCAAGGTAAGTATTTGCAATTTTTTCAAATGTTTATTTGTACGACTAACTTTTTGCTATCTATTTATTATACTAAAAATAATTTTTAGTTACTGAAAATTAATTTAATAGTTATTCAATAAATACACAATTTCAATGAAATCATGAATAACGCTATTTAAAGTACATTTTTTTCTCATATTATTTCTTCTTTTGATTCACGTTTGCATTCTTGTTTAATTTTGCTATTTCCTTTATTTTTACTGCTAAAAATTTTGTGTTCATGTGTGTGTAATTAGTCTAAAAGTAATAACATGTCTAGTGTAATTAGAAGATATAGGAAAAATAATCATTGCCCTCTTATCTAGTATTAATTTTGACTGAAATTTAAGACTATAAATTATAAGTCTGAAAAGAATTTTAACTTTTACACACTTAAGAAATGAAACGAGATTAGTGAGATGTACTATACTAATCTTCTTAACTGAAATTTGGTACAGCAAAAATAATTTTTGTTCCAATTAAATAAACACGAAACTTTTTATATATATATGAAGGTTTTAATTAGTTGTTTTTAAAGTAATTTTTATCTTATATCTGCAACAAATAAAAAACAAGTATTTAATAAAATAAAGTGCGTTTATGTTATCAATATGTTTTGTGTCTCAAATTAAATTCGCACTTTAAAAAAGCCTGTCGCAAAACCTGTTGAGCAAGGATTCATAAAATTGTAAAATGGCATAGTAAAATTATGAAATGTTTTTTTTTTTTTTTGAAAAATATTTTAAACATTACCAGGAGGTAATTTTTAGTGTTTTACTAGGCATACGTAAAAACCCGTAAAAATATTTTTACAGGATGATTTTCTTTCGCTCACTTAAAAAGGTAGGCAATATAAATTTGAATTAAAAAATTTTTATTCATCTACTTTTTTCCTTTTTCTTTTAGCGAGTTCTTTTAAGGTCATATTTTAGTTATTTCAGTTAATCTAATGTAAGATTCATTAAGATTCATAATGTAAGTCTCATCCCTATCGCAAATTTAAGGAAAATGACGTTGACAATGCTGAAATGTATTTTTTAGTGGAAATTTTTCAACTAAAATGGTTTTATTACCACCCCAAATTTACGAAAGTTTTGATTCTTAAGGGAGTTAAGAAAGAACCACTCATTGTGAAAGGTCTACATGGCACGACGAAAAAATTTACAGCAACAAAATCATTAGATTTTAATTAAAAGGAGGACAAATGTGTATTACACACAAATCATTCATAATTTAATATAAAAAATGCAAAAAAATTTCCAATTCAAAATTGAAAATATAATAAAGTTATAAACTATAAAACAAAGAATTTATTAAAATATTTTATTTGGGTACAATATAATCTTTTAAGTATTTGGGAGAATTAAAAGCCCTAATTTAGTTATTTTTTAAGGATATTTTGTCAAACAGATCTAGATTTCATATAGGAATAGATTTCCACTATATTTACTTATAAGTAATTTATATTGGACAGGTATTTGTTAAATTCTAAAAATGGAAGTTACTTATTTGCAATAACTCCAAAAAACTATTAAATTTGGGAGATTATTATTTAAATTAATGCATTTATATAAATCTATTTCTCACCACTTTTCTGGTCGTTTTCAAAGAATTGCTTCATGCAGATGTTGCGAAATTTTCAAATATTATTCCTCATTGACCATCTGGTAATTTGAAATGAATTTTAAATTATTAATATGCAGCAAAATAACATTCAAAGAAAACAATTAATATGTTCTTGACACTTGAGTAAATTTGACGAGACTTTTTTGAATTGCTCCATCTTTTCCACATAAATGCCATTCACTTGATTATGGAGTTTGTTCTGTGTCAGAAGCATAGATAGAAGTTTCATTACATATAATAATGTGTCTTAAAAAATGAAATTCTTATGAAAGTATCTCTCAAGCAATTAACGAGTTATTTTTGAAAAATTCAAAATTTTTTAAACAACTTGAGATGTGACGCTTCACAACTTTAAATGTTCTTTTAAAATTGATTGACAGAAGCCAAGAACTTGTTCAGTAATGTCTTTAATTGAAAAATGACAATCTCTTAGTATGAATTTTCAGACTAGAGGTATTTTAATTATTAATTGTTGTAAATGATGTTCCAGCCAAGTGATCATATTCGACGGACCGCTTTACAGATTTGAACTTTTTATATAACCCAGTTTATATTATTTTTGATAAACAGTCGTTTTTGAAAGTTTTTTTCGATATTTCAATTACTTTTCAGTTGAAATTTTATCGCAGAAACAAAATTTAAAGTATGTTATTTGCACAATAGCAGTCACTATTTTAGAAAACAAACAGGAAGAAAATTCATTTCTCACAAAAAACTATTTCATTTTCAGACGATGAAATTAAATACTACACTGAAGGTTTGGAAATGTATATAAAAGTCGCAGAAATGCTTGATAAAAGTTTGATGTTACTTATGATGGGTTATTTTTAGATAAATTACAGTATCATATTTTAATCCCAGCGTCAATATGTTTTATTCATAAAGCTGAGAATGTGCATATTACAAAATGTTTTCAATTTCAAAAAAGAAACTGAGATTGAATCAATATTTAATGCATAAAAGCCATTGAATGTAAAAGTAAAAAATATTTTACATTTCTATTTGCATAAAAATGTATTTTTATTTGCGATAAATTTGTATTCCACGAAACTTGGGTTTTGAAGATTACAATAATTTTGAATTTTAAATTGTTGAGAAAACAAGAAGTCAATAATGAATTCACGTATATCATTTTAAAAACTCATCAAAAAAGTTTTAGAAAATTTGAGATAGAAAATGATGGGACAGCTATTCGTGATGAAATTTTTACTGGAGAAAAATCGGGTTTTCATGATTACCATAATTCGATTTTGAACTAGTTGAGACAAGAGAAATAATGAACACGCTTTAAAACATTTGGATATTTAAAAGTTATAAAGAAAAATGATGAAAAATATTACCACACAAAAAAGTTGTTTTGATTTATTATTAAACGAAGAATTATATTGCACCTTAAAAGTAAAATTTATCATGATCATATCACATGACATAAATATGCAAACAATTTTCCAGTTACTTGAATTTCAAAATCAATTAACACATCATAATGTTTTCAAGAAATATATATATATATATATATATATATATATATATATATATATATATATATATATATATATATTGTACTAAAGCAATCGATTCTTTTAGTACAAAATATCGAAATATCATATTGAGATGTATAAAAAAAATCAATATTTTTCTATTACGAAATCAATTGTACACATAAAATATTTGCTAAACATAATTATTCTTATTTATGATATACTTAAGATTATATACGAATGCATGAACAAAATATTCAATATTTAATCAAAATATTTCATATGTATTGATATTCAACGGAGATTATTCATATTCCTATTTTCTAATTCTGAACAATTATTTTTGAAAATACGATTTTATTTGCAACGACTGCCATGAATTTATCAATAGGATTGAAAATGAATTACTAGCAAGTAGTTTTGGAGCCATATTGTATAAGTTTTAGATTATATTCCATAAAATAAATGCTACATCATCTTGTTAAAACACTGCATGAGGTCTCATGTTTATTAGTAGAGCTGGAAACTGTCAAAGCATAAAGTTTAACAGCAATTTTGTGTTTCGGAGTTAACTAAAATTACTAACTTTTTACCAAAGCAAATTATTAGAATTACTAAATAATTAAATTATCATAAATGACTTTTGTATAGATTAAAATATCGCAATATAAAAACTTAAAGTTATTCCTTTAGCTAGGAAAATTTCTCCAATTTATATATTTAGGAAATCTGATTTTGTTTTAAAAAAATAATGGAGAATAAAATCAACTGTTTGACAGTTTCGTTACTATTGGTTGGTGTCATAGAAATAGATGTTATTTCTAAATCTGGGAATTTCTTGGGTAGCTATTTAAATTTTTCAGAATTAAAAAATTTTTATTCATCTACTTTTTTCCTTTTTCTTTTAGCGTGTTCTTTTATAGTCATATTTTAGTAATTTTAGTTAACCTAATGTAAGACTCATTTTATTAAGGTTTCATGATTCAAACCACAGCAAATATTATATGAACACTATGTTAAAAGTTTAAAAAAAGTTAATTTAAAATAATACTTAATAATTTTTTTTAATTTTTCATAAAAGAAATGTTTGGTTGATTGCGAAATTAGGAATTAAATATAGAATTTACATTTATTAATTTTAAACATTCTGTAGAATTAAAAAATTATCTTTTTAATTTAAATTAAAGCATTTTTGAATATGGAAAAAAACCTTCATAAATGTTTCAAATATACATTTAAATAATAATTAATTAGAACTCTTGTTAATAAAAAAACAATTTATACAATATTTACATTCTGTAAGTGTTGAAGTTGAATAAATCTATAAAGTTGATACAAAACATTTAATTTATTTTTTCATAATATAGTTTTTAAACAAACTATATCATGAATAAATAAATTAAATTTTACCTAGTGTGGATACTTAAGTGACAAATGTTTACAAATCAAGGTAATTTAATAAATTAAAAAATACTTAATTCAATTGAAATAATTGATACACCACTCTTGCAAAATAACATAGAAGATCAGAATGTACATAAAGTATGTAAATTTAAAAGTTTATAAAAATCATACATAAAAATATTACCTTGCATTGAACTTTCATATTATTTCATCTGTTAGCAGGAGAAAATTAAATAATATAACCCCCTTTCAGTAGCTATTGAAAAATTCTGATCAATTTAAGAAGAAATTGTTTTGTAAAATAAGTACTTCTTAACTGATGAAGTTTCATAATTTGTTGGAAATATTAAAATTAAATTTCATTGTTCTAATGGAACTGTGGTTAGTTTGAATGAACTATAATTTGTGAAAAGAAGAAAATAATGTCTTCTTATCAGAATAGTTTCGCTTGCTTGTTATATTTACATTATCAAGGCTGAAAATTGATCAAAATCTAGAGTTGATTAAATGTCATGGATCGATCTGCTTGTAACAGATAAATTAAGAAACACATTTAACGGTATTTTTAACAGATGGAGAACATAAAGAGACATTGAATACATCATCTTCAAATTAAGATTCAAACTTAGATTTCGAATTTCTTATGTTTCATGATATGTACTATTGTAGATTCAGATATTTTCAGAAACATAATATTTAGTATAATAAAATTATTCACAGAACTAATATATATTTTAATAAAAAATTAAGGTAGAAAGTTCTATTTTTTTCAAAAATATTCATTCGTGAATCAAACATTATTTATTGTTTCCTGTATATGAAGGAAGTGCTATTCACAGAGCAAATGCAAAATTGATTGTGGAAATGAAAACCAAAAGGCTCCTTATGATTAAGGAAAAATATTTCTTTAATTGAGTCATCAAAGCTTAATAAGGAATCAGGAAAATATTAGGAAAAAATTGAAAACGTCAAGAAATTAAACTTGCATTCCAAGAAAGCTGTGAAATATAAAGAAATGTATAATTTAACATATCTTATGATAGATTCAAAATAGGGAAAAATAACGAATCTAAGTGACTCAACTATCTTAATTCATTATTTTTATTTACTTGGATTGAGATATTCAGTTAATTGATCTGAAAACAGATATCATGCTATCTCATTGGGAACAAATTGTCTATCTGCCTAATTCACATTTTAAAAAGAAAATATTCACCAAAATAAAACGAATAAAATTAAGGGTTTTGTATTAACTTTCTTCGCAATTTTTGAATATTCATCTTAATTAAATATTGTAAAAGATGTAAGGTGATTAAGGCTCTCTTACTTAAAAAATAATCAGCTAAAACTTTCTGAAATTTTTATTTATCTTGTCTTCAAAACTAAAGAGTCAATCTTTATGATGTGAATTTCAAGCAAATTTTGATGTTTTAAACCATCAATTGTTATGATAAGGTCAAATGTCAATGTCTATTTACGATATCCATTAAAGTTAGAAAAATGCAGTTTTCATTCCAAATAATATATGTTTATTTAATACACTCAAAAAGAGATAGTAAATGTGAACATATTAGAAAACATGGTTTTATAATATTTAAAAATTTATTGAATTTTATCAAAGAAGCTAAGCAAAGTTGATATTTTAAATAAATAATGTAATAGAGATTTAATTATGATAGTTTATAATCTATAACCAACAGCCAATCAAAATGTAAGTTTTTTTGGAAGATGCTAGGATTAGATTTCTTCTCTCTCTCTCTCTCTTTTTTTTTTTTTTTTTTTTTTAAAAAAAAAAAAAGACACGAACATTTTGAAATACTTCTATGAATAATTCAAACAATTCTTTTATTCCTTGTATAATATCTTGTCGCATCAGACTTAGGGAAAGGGAAAGGAGAAAGATTGATTTCTCAAATTAATCTTATGTTGAATTCTATCAGAGCATTCTTAAGTTTAAACTGATTTAGAAAGTAACAGTGTAATATTGTAATAGAGAGAATTTTTTCATTGTTTTTACCTTCTAAACATCATATAGTTCAAACTGAAATCATTAGCTTTTAAATTTTTTCTCTTCGATCTAAAATATTAACTAGCATGAATACATCTACAAGATGCATCATATAATAATTATGTAATAGCTTGCTTGCATTATTTTTCACATTATTAAAATATCTCATGACTATAAAAAAAAAAAAAAAAAAAAAAAGGTGCTGAAACTTTTAATGAAATGAATAATTTTTAAGTTGTAGTTTTTAACTATAGTTGTAAACATGCTTAAAGGTATTATTCAGTGAAAAACATTCTTAATTTTTTATGATGAAACAAGTGTTATGAGTTTTGTGATGCTTACGTAAATAAAATATAACTATTTTAGATGCCTTATTCAAAAAAGTTTTTTTTTCATTTTTCAAGAGTTAATAAGTAGCTCGAAATTTATTAAAAAAAATTGAATATTGGTATAAATTGATTGTTTCTTGCTGATTGTTGATTAAAAAGTAAGATTAATCTCTGAGTATTAAACTGGAAAAGAATTTCAAAATCATCATATAAGTATTTTAGGTCATTTTCTGACCAACAATTATATCAATAATTATAAACAATATTAATTGTTTTATTTATTTAAAATAAATTAATTTAAATTGCCTAATTAAACCAACATTAAATTTGTTTGATTATGCACAATTTAAATTAATTTATTTTAAATAAACAAAACATTTTTAATATTATAAGTAACTATAGCATCATTTTTAATTACCAATAAAATAACAAAAAAATTATACACAGAGTCTTCTATATTAAAGCAAGTTTTAATTTTAAGGTCATAAAAATTTAAAAAATGAATTAAATAAAAATATTGATAAAAGAATGTTTATCTGTTTTAGAGGAAACATCTGTTCAGGTGGAAAATTAGGAATTTGATTAGATTGTATTTAATTGAAATCTGTGTAAATAACTATTTTAGTATGAAGATGATTTATTTAAAATAAAATTGAAAATGAAAGAAATTAATTTAACTGAAGGCGAAAGATTATTTAACATTGCTAAATATAAGAAATCTAAAACATATATTTATTGTTCCTTCAGTACATGCAAGTCTAGAAATATTCAAACCAAATTTTTTTTTTTCATCTTAGAAATTTTAACATTATGTGTATAAAAATTCAAGTTAAATGGGTAATATATTTTACAAATATAAAGAAATTTTCAAATTAATAAGGTAATTTTTTTAATTAAAGTGTCAATTGTTCTTGACATTTTTAAATTTTTCATTATGATTTTTTTTGAGATATTTTTAAGTTACTATACTGTAATTATTTCTAATTTGAAATACTAGATTGAATATCAAATCTAGGATATATTAGCTTGATAGATACATAAAGTGAAAAATTCGAGTTTTATTATGTTGATAAAAGATTTGATTTATAAGAAAACGAGATTTATTTTGAATTATTACATACAAAATTGCTCAGAATATACATAATAGGCACCATAATATCATTTTAAATTATGTCTTTGGCTCGACTGACATAAATAGAATGTTTGCCAATAGTATATTATATGTCCATTTTCATAACGAAAGAGACAAAATTCATTAGAAATATTTTATGAATTTGCTTGCATATTATTAACAATGCAATTTAAAATTTCAATCGAAAATTGATGCATTTGTACTTTAGCTTGTTTAAAATACAACGCATATAAAATTGCATTTACATTACATAGGAAGACAATATATCAGTTGACTGACTACATTCACTAACTTTCATTTTCATCACTTTCACTGACGGTTTGACGACAATAAGAAAGCCCATTCATTCAAAAACAGTTTTGCATTTCTTTCTTTTATACTTTTATGATATGCTGAACTTTATCAGGAAATGTTTGAAAATATTGGACATCTTTTATGTTCCAGTTTCTGATTCACATCGAATGCGATGTATATAATAAATTTTAAAGAAAATATTTGATCTAGAATTGTATTTTAATTTAAATATGAGATATAGAGTCTATAATTATATTTTAAATTAAATTAAGATATAGATTCTGAATTCTGCGAATAAAAATATTTATGATTTCACACAAAGATTGTCATTTTTTGGATTACAATAAAACTCAGGAAGAATTCAAGTTTTTGAAAAAATATTAAACTCTTAACAAATAATGTGAACTAAAGTTCAAGTTACCACTTAAAATGTTTATATTTTTGTAAAAATTTAGTTTTTAAATAAAAAAGCCCTTTTATATTGATTTTCAGTAATTTATTTAATATCTAAATACCCGTATCACAAATATTGAAACAAAACAGGTTATTACATTTTATAAAATTGTTATTCCCTGTTTGAATTATTTAGTCATATGATATTTGAATGCTTATGTGTAGCAAAGATTATTCCGAAAAAATAACTGAAAATCATGTGAAAAGATTAACTTGACAATAGAATTTAAAAATAACAAATGTGAAAAAATTAAGAAAACTATAATTAAAATTAATGAAAAAGAATAATGTTGCTAAAATCTCATTGACCAAAACGAATAAAATAATATAAGTTTTGATGCTTTAAGAGGTTATTGAATTTAACTTTACTATAATAAGCCTTATGAAAATAATTAATTGGAATAAAAATCTCTATGTTAATATATTTGATTTATGAAACTATCATTATGAAATATATGCGATTTGAATGGGTGTAAAACTTCTAAAGTAAATTTTCTGTGAACTAAATTATCTGTGGAAAATAGAAAAAAATTAAAGTTAGGTTTATTTATAAAATAAATTATAAAGCAAATGGTTGAATCAATAGAGAATTATATGATAAAAAAAATTATGGTAATTTGTTACCAATTATTGAACTCAATTATTGAAAAATGCACTGAACATAAATAATAGATATACTAACAAAATCTCAAAACCAGAATGAAAAGAAAATATTCAAGTTAAAATTGCTGTATTTAAAACACAAATAAAATCAATAATTAGGAATTATCTGCACATTTATGGCCTTAATAAAAATATAATTTTAAATGTTAACATAAAAATTTCTCATTTAGTATAGAATTTATCTTGATAAATTTGAGAAATGTTAAACTAAGGAAATAGTCTTCAACATACAATAAATGTTAACTGTTAGTTCATGATACACTGAAAATTATTTGATATTTTCAAAAACATCACATATCTTGTAATTTTTTTAAAAGCATTTGAAAATAAAATTTTATATGCTTTAAGAAGTTAAAATTTAAATAAGTTAAATTGACATTCGATCAGTGAATTTAAAGAATAAGAATAAAATTTAAATTATAATTTCTATAAATTATGATTTTTCCAGGAAAGTTTATTTCCTTCTATAAAAAACTGAGTTTAATACAAGTAATGCACATATAATTAATACATATAAAATTTATACACTTTATTATAGTATAAATAATCTTTATACAAATAAGATTCTTTACTCAATAATGAAGGTTTTTGTAATATTCAATATAGAAATATGGCTTTATATTTGAGAAGTTAAAATTAAATCGTAAATTAAATTGAAACTGGATTTGTGAGATTTTATGGATAAAAATAAAATTTACTTATTGGGATTTACAACTATGGAAAGAAAATTTACTAGTTCTTTATACATTTCTGAAATTACTGTCATATGTATGTCATAGTAAAGCTAGAAATTAAATGTATTTATATGCTGTACCTAGGTATTAAATAAATATATACATGTATTTTTAACAACACAACAAAATATATTTCTATAATAAACAACAATAATATCATTGAATAAATAAAAGTGTATTTTATTATTATTATTTTTTTATTAAAATCTAAGTTATTTAAAGAAATTATATTAGCAGTAATAATTCGGAAACGAATTTCCAATAACTATTTACCTTCAGGGAATTGAGATATTATAAATGTATTGTATATTAAATAATTTAAAGAGAATATTTACAAAGTAATAGAAGTCAGGTTACTTCATTTATTGCCAATTTTAAGTTAAAATTAATTAAGCTCAAAATTGCATTCTTATTCGTAATAGGTGACTTCACCAAGAGAGCCATTATATAAATACATATCTGAAACGATGTTTATAAATTGCGGTAATTAACTTGTTTCCATAAAGTTCTATTTGAAAATTGCTAAGATCAATTAGTGAGAGCATCAAGGGATTAATTAAAAAAATCTTATCATACTGTTTTCTTTTATGGTGTTTGAGTTTTTTGAATCAGATATAATTGATTATATAGTAAAGTATATAGTTAAGAAAAAATTTAAATTAATAATATTAGTATTTATATTTTAAATTGTAAAATACTATAATTATTTCTCTAAAATTGTGAATTGGCTTCTTTGAAATTAAAACTAATAACTGTTAACATTTTTAATTATGAGTGCATTTTTCACAACAACACAACAAAATAAATTATTAATAATTTTTCTGACTTACCAAATTTGTAAAAATTTAATTTCTTTCTCATAAATGAAAACACTTCCATTATGAGTAAATAAGAGTTATATATACAACTTATATATATGGCGGGCACCCTTGAGCAAATAAGTACATTAGCCGCAACAAGGCCGGAAACAGCTATTCATTTTATAGTTACCCGGTGGGCACCTGTGAACCAAGTCACGGAGGTAGGAGTAGCATTGCCCGCACCACACCACCACAAACCCATTTATAGGACGGGCCACATTCATCCATCATCTGAGGAAAGTACAAAAAACACAGAGAAAGTAAGTACATCCATGCCCGAGCTGGGATTCGAACCCAGCTCCTCTACATCCGTAGTCAGTTACGCTAAGGACTAGACAGGTTGGGCTGCTGTATATATATATATAAATAAATAAATAAATAAATAAATAAATAAATAAATAAATAAATAAATAAATAAATAAATAAATAAATA
>JAPDSC010083321.1:171844-217148 GCA_026290005.1 Latrodectus geometricus | reverse complement strand
TATATATAAACTTTTTTAAAATACATACCTTATTATTAATAAAAATTACATTAATAATTAAAAATTTTCTTATTTTTAAGTAAATCTGGACAAAAAAGGAGATATTTTTAACTTTTTAAAGTTATTTACCTAAAAATAAATTGTAAAAATTTGTAATAGTAAATGCTTAATCTAATCGGATGGAAGCGAGCGAAAAGATGGATCTAAAGGGGATGTCAAATCACAATGTAGGATTTACATGGTAGCTGTTTTGCAAAAAGTTAAAGAATATCTATGCATGTTAATATCCATAAATCATCGAATTTTCATAAATTTTCTTAATATATTTGATGACTCTAACTTATGAAATAAAAATTCAAAGCACAAGTTATTGAACCCTAAAGATTTTGTATGTTCCGATTACGTTTATAATTGAGATTATATGTCCTATATGTTGGCGAAAAAAATCTCATGTCACTTTAAAATTTTATTTTAATAGTACTCAATTCTAAAATTGATTTGATTTTTAAAAATAATTTAATTAAATAGTTTATAATTGTATATTTTAAATGTGTTTATTTTGCTATTAATTAAAAAACTAATTAATAGTAATTTTAAGTAATAAATTTTAAATGAAGAATTCATTGTAAGCATATTCTTTGAAAATTTCTTTCGAAAGTAATAGAATTATTTCAATAAATAAAATACATGTGTCGTTTCAATTGAAAAATAACATAAAAGAAAATTTATAGTAAAAAGTTTTTGTTAACAATGAATAAAGAGCATTTGAAAGATTAAAGAAAGTAGCTTTTAAACAATAAATCTATTTCCCTTTCCTCTTTTACAAGTAAAGTGCTTAGAAACACAGTTTCTCTTAAAAAAATGTAACTAAAGTGATTGAATAAAATCAGTGAAGTCATAAATAAATTTTGAAATTTACTTTCTTAAGGAAATTTTTTTTTCTTTCTGAACAAAAAATACTTATTTAAATGCTTTGTTTCTGTTTTATTAAATTCTTAAGAACCGTAATTGCACAATTTGTAATTTTGATTTTGCCAAATTAACCTGTAAAAATATTAAATAAAATAAGCTTTTATTTATAAACATTTATAATTAAGAAAATATTGAATATAAAATAAAATAATAAAAAACGTAATTTCTTATAGTGCAGATACTTCAATTTCCTTGAAAGTAATATTGTGTCTCTTAATCATTTGCTAATATCTTCAAATTATTATAATTAATTATACAAAATTTTATGCTTGACGAATTTATTATTCAGCTGATGTGTCATAAATCTAGAGTGTAGTTGCATACCTGGTAAAATATTAATTTTAAATAATAATTTGGAGGATATGACATATAACAATAATAATGCCATCAAAAGTTACTTATAAGCCAAATTTGGAATATTTTAAATATTTTTAAACAAATAATTTAACGTTAAGCATGACAGAAAAGAAAATCTTCAGAACACTTGAATATGCTTTAAGAAAAATTTCAAGAGCCACATCATTAAAATTAATATTCAAATGTTCCAACTGATTATAATATTTTTGAAAATGAGGTCCAATTTTTTTTAAAGTAATATAATGTTAAGATTAAATGTAAGTTATTACTTATATAATGATATTATCTTTTCAAATAAAATTCCTTGCTTACATAAATTATTTATATATAAGATAATAGGAAATGTAATAATTTAGTTTTATAGTTTTATTTTTTTTTAACGAAAGTCTCGTAAAAATTACAAATATATACCCGAGAGGGCATTATATGTTATAACGAAAAAATTTTAATTTTTGAATTGAGTAAAGTACGTTCGTGATATTTAACATCGAACACATTTTATTCTTAAAATAATAAAAAGTCTTATATAAGACTTTATAAGTAAATTTTTGTTTAATTTATTCTCAGAATATAGAGTCAATAAAAAGTAATTTTAAATTACTTTGTAATTTATTAGCATTAAAATTTTTGAAAAAGGATATAATGATTATTTTAAATTTTATTAATTTAAAAATGAATCAATTTAATTTTAAAATGAAAGGTCACAAAAAGAATTGAATATAAAATGCTGAGGAAGTATTTAAGATAATTATGTTTCAGGAACCATAATATTGAAGTTACAGCAAACATAAATGAAAACTAAAGAAGAAATTGTGTTGATATATGCACATCTAAATCTTCTAATCTCTATATGGATGCCATTATATATTTATTATGTCATTTTTTATGTTATTAATTGAGGAAAAAATATCATACATGTCTTCAATATAGGAATACTTTGAGTAGATGGTTCGAGAATATTAGTGAAATCAGTAAATGGATATTCAAAATAATCTTGAGAAATAATTTTTTTATACTTTATGTGAGAAAGTGTTTGATTTGGAAATAATGTTAACAGTTTGATTATAAAAGGTCTTTTTATTTCTGTAGGTTAGACAAATAATTTTTATGAATTACACCGTTATAATACAACGACTCATCGTTATTATTTAACTTATTTTTAAATATAATAAAAAAGATATATAACAAAAATCTTTTGTGGCATATTCACATAATTTTAAATATTTTAAAGCTGTTTTCTTAAAATTTTAGTTTAAGTGTAGTAATTAATATAAATATGTATCTACTTATAATTTAACCATCTTATAATTTAAAACGGATTCTTAGTGTTTTTAATCAAAATTTTAATATAAAATTTATAGCTTATTGAAATAAAATATGTTTGCTAGATATAAAAACATAATTCTGTAGCCTACTAAACTATTTAATGTTACGAAAAAAATTGAAAAAATAATTTAAAATAAAATTAATTCTGTTTTATTGCTTCAATGTTTATTATGTTTATGTAAATTAATTATTAAGATATCATGATACTTGCATATTATGATATTTATTTTTCGTTACCATCTTATCTTTTCTTCTTTCTTGAAGAGTATGAAGCAGTATTCTCAATGTAATTTTTATTTTGTGTTTCAATTACAAAATAATTTATATTTGAAACGTTTTACTTAAATAAAAAATTTAAACAAGATTTTTATAAAAAACAGGTTTTGAAATAGTTCTTGAACTGGACAGAAATAGTTTTTAAGTTCAAAGCTTGAAGGGATTTAAGTTAAAAAGTTGTGCATGCACAGAAAATATTAAATTTAATAATTCCGAATTAAACAAATCTTAATCATATTTTATCAATGAAAGTGATAACGTACTAGCTTCAAACTTTATACCAAGTATAATTAATGATTTTTTTTAGGATTTGTTAGTCGTTTTTATAATTTGCATTCAGCAAGTTCCTTTGCAATTACTATCTACTAGCATTGCTTTTGGTTACCTGCAAACAAAAATGTTTTCATAAATGTAATATTTTATTATATTGTGATAAAAAGTAATTGATATAAACAATTAAAACCCTTTTGATAAATTAATATTGTGTTATATCTCAATACACATACATTCACACATAAACATATTTCACACCAATATCCTCGTACATGCACCTCGTATATATAATATTGTGCATAAAATGAAACGTATCTCATATTTTTTGTACGTAAATAAAACAACTTGTTATTACAAAATATATTTTACTCATAATGATGAATTGACAAAAATTTTTTTTTATAAAAATAAAGTACATAAGTGTTTAAATTTTTTATGCCTGAAACAGGTTTTGTTATATAATATTTCCCTTACTATTCAATATCACACACACGCTAATTCACCTATGAACTGTCACACACGCATGCATTATCATTTTTGTTGAAATAAATTTTTTTAAATTTTTATCGATTAACAATAATTCTGGTTTGTAATTCATGCATTTAAATTTGAATGCTTTGATAAATGAGCGAAATTGAAAGAAGTGTAAGAGATATCGGTGAACCAGGTAGTGCTCATAATAAATAAGCTTTTCTAAATTGAAAAGCATAATACAACAGAGTAAATACTGTATGATTGCTTTGAAGTAAATCTCTGTGTAGATTTTCCGTAATAAATGCTCAGATTCAAAAGATTTTATATATTTTTTTTCTTCTAAAATTTTTTCTTTTGCTTTTTTACATAATTTGAGTTATTTAAATTTTTATTTATATTTGAAATAGCTTCTTTTATCTACTGCTTTTAAATTGATAACTTGATTTATTTTCATAAATTTCTTACATTTATTAATGTAAATAAGACAAGGCTTACATTTGTAGAAAAAATTATTTCATAACAGTAATATTATCGGAACACATGAACATTCTTGAAAATATTATATAAGCAAATAATTAAGTTCTTTAAAATCAAAAACTTTATTTTAAAAGTAATTGGTAATATGGGAATAAATTTAATGAAAATTTTATTTCTTCTCTTATTTTACTTTAATGATGTAAAATTTCTATAGAAACTGTAGCATTCAATCTCTTTAAATCTCTAAATTTTCTCCTTAGAAGGAACATTGTAATCATGTATTTAGATTGTATTCTTTTGAGAATAAAATGTGTATAACATTTAATGAAGCCAAACAAAAAAGGAAGAAAATAAAGCAGCATCTTTTAAGATATAAGCTCTAGAAGTTACTGTTAATTAAGGAAAAGTTCAATATCTTCTTATTCTTGAAGTTATTGATCACAGGAGAGTCATTATGCAAATAAATTGCTATAAATAACTTTATTTTGCAGTTTTATTTGAAAATTACTCTGTGACCCGTGTGTTCTGGTAGCCTTGGGATTTATTTTGTGAGAAGTTAAGTTTTATAATATTTTCCTCTTTCAGAAAATCTTTTCTTATAATTTTATATCTGCTTGCAAAAAAGAATTCTTCAAATTTATTATTTAAAAAATAAAAATTTTAAACTTTATACTGAAAATGAGTATCAAACTACTTTCATTAATTTTAATATATTAAGCACATTTACATATTTTTATGCAAGTTAAAAAAATACCTTTTTAGCGAATAGGTTTTTCAAAAATAACTATGTAACTATCAATGCAAAAAAACTTATAAAAGAATGCTTAATGTGTCAATGTTATAATATTTTAAGTAACTAAAAATATCGAAAAAATAAGAGATACATTTTATTTTCAATATTATTTGTAATATTATTTGTGTTCGTTTAAAAATATAATCTCATTCAAATGCGAAAATGTAATAGTTAATGAGTAAAAACTTTTACATTTAATATTTATTAAAGCATAAATTGCTCAAATATTACTAACTAATTTTGTTAATTTAAATATGTTGCGAATATTGAAACTTTCTTATATGCAATTTAAGATAAGTGTTAATACATTTTGAAAACATATATTTTCAAAAATTCTGTAATTATGAATGTAATAACTTATAAAAGAATATGTAGTTATAATAATAAAAATATAATTGAATAAATAAAAAATAAGCACCATTATAACATAGATACATTATAAATTTATATACTATTTAGTTAAAAATAATTTCTCATTTAATTGCGAATGTTTAATAGTTAATGCATAAAAACTAGAATATTACATTTAATGTTGATTATAGAATGAATTTCAACAATTTCTGAGTACAGCAATTACTTTTTTCTAAAACAAAATAATAAATAAATTGTTTTGCTAATTATAAAGAGAAATGACAAAAAATTTCTTATTAGAAAGTAACAAAATAATTTGTTTTTAAAATATTTAAAGTTCAAGTATTCTGTATGAAACACATGATGTGAAAAGGTTTTTATTTTCAGCCATGCGATATTTAAAAAAATATCGTTATATATATAACAACTTCATCATTGGAGGCAAGAATTATTAAGTAAAAATAATTTCTAATTTTTGTATATTTATGTTGGACATTTTTATAATTAGCAAAATAATATCTTATATTTACTCATTAAAATCTTAAATTTACTCATTTATCATACTCATTAAAACTAAAATTTCATTGATTCAATTAAGATTAGAATTAATGATTACTGGTATTTGGACACTATTAATTAATAAACCATATTTCCAACCTTCAGTTATGATTTAATATTTTCATTACATATGCTATGCGTTAATATAGTTGAATAATTATTTGACATAAAACATTAAATATATGACCATCAGATGGAAATCTCAAATTTTTCTCGATCTGACACTCTGAATAAACAAAGATTTGCTTGCCACAGAACTAATTCGTGTTAATTTAATTTTATGTATTTAATAAACTTGTATGCCAAGCTAGTTTACACGTAACATAAGTTTACATACTGTCATCGAATTCTCCCTGCTTATCAACTGGTAAAACAAGTTTTCTTAAGTTTTAAATTTATAATATAAACACAGATTACATTTTATCATACTAAAATTAACAACTTTTAACTATATATAAAATATAATAATAGTTTTAAGCCCAGAATCTCTATAATTTTAAGTAATACTAATGTTTGTTGTGATTTTTAAATTGCAAATTTTAATGTAAAACTTTGCGATACTAAAAGTTAAATTTTTTTAATCCTTAAAATAATAAAATAAATCTATTTTCTCATCTATTTCACATTTACTGGAGGATTGCCATTATTTATTTAGTTTTTGAAAGTTGTCAATTATAATTCTATCTAATTTTATTTAAATCCTTATATAAATGGCTAAATAGATTTCCGTTATATTTATGAGATTAAGAAATATTTTTCCTTAGTTTTTTTATTCTTATTTTTAAGTTATTAGAAGCATTAAAAATTTCAGAGTACTAATTCAATTATTTTAACCGTATACTTGAGAAAACTACATAAATTTCATTATGTTTGAAGACACCATTACCCTCTTAGTATTTATTAAAATTTAATAAAATGTTTATTTTCCTATTATTTTTGCGAATTGCTAAAATATTTTTATCAGACTAACATTATTAAAAAAATGAAATTAATAGTTTTTTCTAATATCAAAATTTCAATAAAATCATTAAAAATGTTTTTCTCAATTATAAAGGCTTAACTAAATGAAATTTTAATTTAAAATATAAGAAAATTAGGATTTTTTGCTATATAGGATTATTAGGAAAATTTTTTACTGTATATTTGGAAATTCTAATTTCGATACTTGAATATTTGTTATGTTAAAATATTAATATTTTTATTTGATATTGTTAATATTTTCCTGTTTCAGTATGTTTTTCATGATAATTTGATTGATTTTTTTATCAGATGTATTTTTAAATTTTATTTGAGAAATATTAGTTTATTAGTTTATAATATTAAATTCAACAAGTTTATGTCATTGAGAAATATATCTTTCAAATCACAAACATATAAATTCTGCTAGAAGCTTAAAATGTCTTAAATGTCGCAAAAAAACCATAGAAAAATGAAGAAAAGTGAGCAGTTTGTGTTTTTTGGTTGTAGCAATTTTGTTTTGTCAATATAAATAATGAGCAAAATATGGAAAGCTTTTTTGGAAAAGCATAAATTGAATGATATTTTATAGAATAAATAAACAAATTACTAAAGTTTTTACTTAAATGGAACAGTATATATATATATATATCTATATCTATATCTATCTATCTATCTATCTATCTATCTATATATATATATATATATATATATATATATATATATATAGCTTATTACATGTTGATAAAATCAAATTCAAATATATATCTATCGGGTTACTTTTTGAAAAAACAGATTATGAGTCGCAAGAATTAAGTATCATTTATATTTAGAACATATCTTAATTAGAGTTTTCAGTAAAAATAAACGAAGTCAAAAATTTAGATAACTAAGAACTCCTCATGCATAAAGATATCACGTAGAAAAAAACAAAGGTAATTAGAAAAATGTTTAGCATGTTTTGGTTCGTGTGGTTGCTAAATACCTAGAGTCATTATACGAAGATTACAAATAAGCAATTTTGTTAAAATATTCTAATTAGAAATTCCTGTAATTAATTTGGTGTATGCATCTTGTAATTAATCTTTCTGAAAATTTAATCTTGTAAGAAGTTGCGAAAATTCTACTTTTGATGGTATAAATTTAATTTAAATGAATGCAACATCCATTAGTACAAGACTTTGAAACTCAAATTAAGTCTTAGTTTACAGAATTAATTAATAAAGAGTAAAAGTAAACTTATTCGTATTAACGCAGAAATTAAGGTGATTCTAGATTATTCTAAATACAAATTCTTTCTAATAAAGGCTGTGTTATCAGAATAAATCTAGATTTCATAAAATATATTTTCTTGAAAAATTGCTACAATAGGGAAGGATTTTATTAACATATTTTTTATAAATTGTTTCTCATCTAAAATGGTCAAGTACTATTTAAAGATGTATTTATATATATTATAAATGCGAATACGTTATTTTTAAAATAATAAAGCTAATTTTTGAAATTTTATGATGAAAAATATAATTCTGTTAAAAAGTATAACTTAAACAAACTTAACAACTTAAAAAAAAAGTTAAACATAACTTAAGAAACACAACTCACTTAAAAATAAACAAACTTAAAACAGAAAAACACAAACTTATAAAAAGTTTGTAATATACTTTGTATATCATACTTTTAGAAAATTAATTAGCCATACATATTGTAAAGATATTTAATAAATTTATTTACTATCACAATTAGCACAAAACTCTCAAATTAAAAACGAATACATTTCTAAATTATTTGATTATTGAAATTAGTTGATAGTACTATATTATATTTCTGAAAGTGATCATTTACAACCTGAGTTTTCTTAGTAAATATACAACCGAGTCCAATTTTCATTATAAAATTATGTAATAATGTTTTAAAATTAGTACATAGTATAAGGGCGAATCGATATACTGATCTTTTCGAGTTATTCAACAGAAAATGTATAAAGTGTTCTTATAATCTGCGTAAAAGAAAATATAAAATAACATCTGAAGAGAATTTAGAATTAATTTATTTGAGGAACACTGTAATCTTTCATAAGATTCTTAAGATTTTTTAAATTTCTTGTTAAATTTCTCATGACTATCTCAAAGTCTAGAGCAAAGAGCAATCATGGATAAATATAAATTTGTCCATTTTATATGATTAAAAAATCTGTTTTGTTATGAATACCAATATAGTATGTAAGTTAGCTGAAGGGAATAAAAAATGCAATCACTGAGAATGACAAAATATATCAATGACTAAAGAATAATCTTGACCATTATTTGCAACAATTGGGATTACTTTGTTTTGACACGGAAATATGCCTTAAAGTTAAAAACATTCAGTTAGTTGGATCCATATACCTCTGTAATGTGTACCAAGGAGTGTTTGAATAAAAATTAATATCACAAAACTTATACTGGATGCCTTTCTCAACTGTATTTTTAAAGTCTAAGTTAACTATTCTGGTGTTACATGAAATAGGTTGATTTATCCGAAAATACTTTATTTTCACCCGAAAATGCCTTATTCAGATGTCCCATTGCAGTACCATTAGATTGTTAACTTAAAGGCCAAATAATCAATGAAATCCTTTTTGCTACTGTACTGATATCGAAGTTGAATGGATTTAAATCATTAGTTACAGATTGTATTAGTTGCAATAAGATTTCAGATATGGTAGAATTCTCTTACACAAATAAGCGCAATTTAATATTTTAATGAGTAGTTATGTATTCAATATAGTTAATCAACACTCGCAAATTACTTAATTACTTTTGAAATAACCAGTGTTTCTTAAAACAATTCTTTATCATTTGTTTCTGAACATGTTTTTGAATATATCTATATTATTTTGAGTAGAAAACTGTAACTACAAAAGTAAAAAATTACAATAGAAAATGCTTGTTCAAAATTTCATCAAAATTATTGAAAGGAGTACCTTCATTCGCCTGTATACAATTTGCAATTGATGCCTCTGTAACTCATATTGTCATGCGATTCAAAAATAATAATTAAATGCACATCGAATAATATGCGAGTGCAAATTTCAAGCCATTTAAATATTTATTTTGATTAGTTAAAATGTATAGTAGATAAATTATCAGAAAATAACTTGTCCAAATTTAATTAATAAAAAATGAAATTTAAAAAAAATGAAAAAGTTATTTTTTATTAGTAAAATTATTATTATTTTTTTCAAATAAGCAAACACTGTAATTTTGAAGAATTGAAATACAAAATGGATATATAGTTCTGCAGAAAAAAGTTTTATAAGAACTTCATAGTATTTTTATACATATAATTTTATTTAAATGTTTTTACGTCTGCTTTTTTTAACACTGTGGGAAGCACAGTATTTTTCTCATACTAAGAAATTAATTTTTTCTCAAATATTTAAAAACTAATTCAATTTTTTTAGTAATTTCACATAGTTGCCTTTATATATTATTGAAAAATTTTAAATCTAGTATTCTTAAGAAAATCAAGGGATTTTATTTTAGTCAAAAGCTTGCCAACAATGTATGAAACTTTCCAATTTTACAGATTTCTAAGTCATTCTTTAGATTGCCAAATCAGAAATCAGCAAAATACAAAATGTTTTTTTATATTTTATTTGCATTTTTTATGGAATAAAGTTAAGTGCTAATCAAATTAAAAATATTTTTTTTCTTGATACAAAAAAAAAATCCATACTTAATTTCACTTTTAAATAATAAAGACAAAGATTTTCTTACTGTTAGATTTTTATATATTAAAAAATGTTTTTTAAGGTTTTAAAATAAAATTTACATTTACAAAAATAAATACCTTCCAAATAATTGGTTTATTACAGCTTTTTTTTATTCTATGAATAAATAACCTTTGCATTCTTTAGAGTGCTTAGATATTATATACACTGTCTAATGAAATAATAATTCTCATATTTGCTATTTTATCTAAAAATTCCAAACCTGCTATAGAATTATGGTTTTCCTGCACTTTTGAACATGCGTGAAAAGGAAATGATGTAAAAATGCAAGAAAATTACAAATAAACAATATTTCTTAATTTATTATTATGGATTTTCATAGCCTTATCTTTTCAAACTCATTGATTTTCTTGAAACGGATTAAATTTCTCTTCACCTAATATTCAATTAAGACGATGTGATGATTGCAATTATTAGAAATCATTCCACATTATATTATGTAGCTATAAAAGACATTTTAATGAATATAGTCCCATTTCATAACAGATAAGGATTCTATAATGAGGTCTTATTGTCAATATATGGTTACGGTTATGTCTTATATTAACCATTGATTCAATAAAGCAAATCATTAAAATCAAATATTTACGAGGAAAGTAAATGGCTTCGTAAAATGTACTTTAGGAAATAACGATAATTTTAAATGAAATTAGGAGATATCCTTTGATGTTAATCACAACAGAAGTAGTTAGCGAGATAAATTCAGCTATAGATTCATTGAACTAATATATGAAGTGTCAGTTCTCTAGTCTTCAACTCAGAAATTATTGGGTTTGTATCACACCTGAAGCGAAGATATTTGATATAATCTTGAATCTATTCTAAATTATCTGTTACAATATCAGTTGTGATCTAAAAGGAAATATAAAACAACAAATGAAATCTTATCTAAGAATTAGATTTAAAATCCTCTCAAGGAAACTAAAATTATTTAAAAGTATTTTATATAGTTATACTGAAGAAACAAATATTTAAACTGTCATTGTTAAGATTATATTTAAAAAATAGGCATTTTAATGCTTAAATGACAACTGTAAAATTTAAAATTACATTCTCGAGTGCTTTAAGAATCTTTTTGAAAAAGAGAATATTTTATTTATTATGTATTGTGTTGTCATCTCTTATAAATAAATGTATTTTTAGTTTACATAATGGTTTTATATAAATGTTGCTGAATCTGTTAAATAAAATGTTACGAATATGCATCTAATTTAATAATTAAGGATTCTATGATAGTAAGAAATATGAAATTAAAATACGTTCTTGAAATGTAATTTTTGAGACCAATATTTTAAGTATAATAAACGCAACTCTTATTAGTTTAAACCAAATTTTCATGTTTTCAAACAAAGTAAATGGAATAACCACATATGGTTTTTAAGAGAAATGGAAAAATGAACGTATTCACAAGAAAACCGTTAAAATTGATACTTAAATAAATAAAGCAATAAAATATAAATGGATATTATAAGTTCTTCTCAGAAGCGCGCGTGATAAATTTATTTATTCAACAATTTATAAATGTGTAATAAACTTACAATGCACTAACAAATCAAATTAAAATAAGTTTCTCACTCGAATTTTATAACAAATAATGTTATTCCACTTTATTTTTAATCATTAGTAAAAAGAAAATATTAACTTATGAATAAGAGCATGCTTGTTTACTATTCGTAAATAAGGTTTTCATCTAAAATGATTTTATCATTTCTGCTGTATTTTAAAGCTTAAATGCCACAGCATATATATAGAATAGAATACACGGCATACTGTTGTTATAATAAATAAGAAAAATTCATTTTAATCTATCAGTTATTTTTAATTAATTTGTTTAATTTTAATACTATTATAATCTTTTAAGCTTTATTTTAGTAAGTTTTGTAGTTAATATGTCTGCTTGATAAATGTTTATTTTAAGGAATAATTTAACAAATAAAAAAATGAATTTTTTTGTTTATTATGGAAAAGTTTATATTCTAATTATTATGGATATTTATTTTAAATAATAATTATATTTCATGTCTATTTATGGTAAATTGTCCCAAAAGATGTTATGATTTAAGATAATGATTTAATATATTTATTTATCTTAATTTATTCTTGAAAAAGTTGTTTAAAAACATTTTTACTTACTTGAATTCAATTCACATAGGAAACAAACTTTTACCGAAATTCATCTTGAGTTTAAAAAAAGATTCAATGATTTATTTACCGGTGTAAAATTTTTTCAAAGTCTTTTCACATTTAAAGTAAAAGGTAGAGTGATAAAGAATAAAAATGTAGAGAATAAGTGCTTTTTTATAAAAAGACAGCAAAATGCATCTGTGAATGTCTCAACAATAAATCTACTTTCACGGTTCTTTTAAGTAAATAAAGCGTTTCACGGTATTTTTTCTTGATAGGATATAGTAAAGAAAAGCAATTATTTTAAGTTAGGGGATTATTTATGTATTCTTTCTGTGCTTCTTTTTGTAATTAAATCTTCTTGCATTGCCACTATATATTTAAAAAGGATTCTTTACTGACTGAATTGTTTTATCGGCAGCATTTACGCTGTTGAAAACATTGGATACTTTTTAGATAAACAATCTTTTAAAAATAATTAAAATGTTCAAGAAGTTAAGATAATTTAAAAATAATTTGGTGTGTTGCAAAAGCATCTATATGATTGATTATTTTTCCTGATCACAATTATATAGAAATATATTTTAGAATTGTTGAGAGGAATATTATGCCTGTTTGAAAATGCATCAAGAATTTCCTTTTGATAATTATACTAGTTGTGAAACAAAAAGATAATACCGTTTTTTGCTTTATAGGCCTTTATTATATCAAAGTATTTAAAACATAAAATAACTTCTAAAAACAAAATTGATCATATAATCCTAGAACTTTGAATATATATTTTACACTGAATTCATTTCAAATAATTTCATTTCAAATATGACTAAACAACGTTTTCCTAGTTCTATAATAAAAAATAATCTTTACTATCTGCTGCAAATATTATTTAATTTAATTTTAAATTTTAAAAATATTTCTAATATAAATTGTTCATATCAACTATTAAACTATTGTTAAATTACGGATGTGAATGAAATAATAGTTATGTAGTTTGTTTTTGGTTACATTTGTGAAATAGAATACATTTGTTACATTATTAGATTGTTTCACTTAAATAGCTACGTTTACAAAATAGGATCCAGTTTTTGCTGCTTAAATATATCATTTGGGAAAAAATATTCTTAAAAATCATAGTGGCACCAGAAAATTCTAAGCAACGTAAAGGGAAAAAATAAAATCATATATATTGCTTATTATAGTTTTTAAACAACTAGCGTTCTGTTATGGTTTTTTGAGTAAACTTCAACTCTTTTCGTTAAATATTATGTATGAAACATTTCTAATTAATTCCCTTACATAAACTTTGATCATACTTTTTAAATAAAAATTAATTAATTACAATTAAATAATAGAAGTACAATTGAATACAACTAATCAATAGGCAAACATTCCTTTATAAATGATATTATATCTAATAATTTTTTATAATTTTCAAATGTGTTAAAATGCTCTTCCTTAGATAAAAATTAACAAAAAATTACATAGAAAACTCAGTAAGATATAAAGTATTTTAGTTAATGATTTCTTTTTAGAGGATGGAACTATAGGAATAGAGGGGCTGGTGTGTTTTCAGGGCATGATCTAATAGAGCATGTTTAGAACATTCTAGGCAGATCAGTTTCTGGAAACTACAATTTTCCAACACTCAAACTCTTCAAGAACTGGAAAGTGCTCTTCTGTATGAAGGGAACAGAATACCCCAGCCACTAGACTCGATGCCTCAAAGTTGTTCAACATTGCTAGCAGTCCAGAGATACCATATCCCATAAAAATGATTTTAGGTGTTTAAAGAAACACCTATTTTATTTTTTTCTCATGTGCACAAATGTTGTTTTTTTCCCATTTTTCAGCCTTTTTTCAGCTTATGTTATTTTTTTATCTCACATAACCCACTACGCTTGTAAATAATGTATTAATCAACCAAACAATTCTCCAAATTTAAGATCAACCAACATCCCTAATATCCTTTAAATATTTTGAGCAGTATACATATTTTTTAGTGCTACTTAAAGTTTATTACTATTGTTAGGATGAAAATTCAATTATATATATATTGCTGAGTTGGTAATTAAATAGTTAGTATTTTTTTCAACAGTTCATGAGTTAACATTTTCTTCTTATGTTTGTAGTAGCTGAAACTCACCAAAACAGTAGCTCCCGATTGAATTAACCCTCATCAGAAAAAATAACCATAGAGACAAGTGACTAAAAGTATCTTGAGTAATAAATCATAATACATATTAACTAACAATTTATAAAGTATATATCGATTAACAATGATTTAGATAAAGTATTTAAATTACAATTTCTTAGACATTTATTCCTTTATAAATGGCTAAAAAACATTAGCTATATAAATTTATTAAAATAAATTATTGTATTTAATATCCAAATGATTAATTAATATTTTGACTTATAGCTAGTAAAAACATATCTATCCGTTGGATATATATTTTTATTTCTTTAGATTATACTGAAGTTAGAGATAAATTTCAATTTACAAATACTTATGCATTTCTTATACTCATATACAGGCGCAATATTGATTTTCCGCAAAATAAGAATCCAAAACTTTAAAAGTAGAATATTTATTGACACAAAATACTAAGATTTGCGTATTTTATTTGAAGGTTTCAACAAATATTTTGGATTCCTTCACCCAAATTTTTTTAGATAATATATATTCAAAATGGCAAACATCTAGTGAAAAATATAAACACATTTTAGAAAATGATAGTAGTTGTTTATTTTGATGGTTCACATTCAAAAATTCATGTCATGTCAAAAGTATCCAAAAACACGAAAACTTTTATTTTTTATGTCTTTAAATACTTCTGTCAGTCATATATTTTGCATATACATAAAAGAAAATGAAGAACAAATAAAAAATCTCTTTTAACTATTTTACTGATTAATTTTCTAAGAGCAATGTTTGCAATTTAATGACTTAAAATTAGTAAAACAATGGTGATCTAAAGAAGCTATGCTGATTATATTAAGGTTAATTTTCAATTCTACTGCAAAAGTTTCCTCCAAGTCATTTATTAAAGAAACTAATTATATAAGTTGTAGGAAACGGTGATTTTCCACTAAAAGTAGTTTCGCTTTAAATCTGCTGCTTAGTGACAAGATTTTAAGATTATTATTTTAAGGTAATATCTTTGCTTAGAATATTCTTTTACGGCGTTGGCTTCTTTTACGATGGTTCAATTTTTATCAGGCATAATTTATAACAGCTCTTAATAAAGCCTTGAAGTAAAATAAAGGGAACACTTAAATTTTGTATTAAGTTAAATTATATTTAAAATTTTGCATGTATTAAAAACTTTAAAATACAGTTTATATCATATTAAGGTTTAAAAATTAAAATTTAGCCTCATATTCCATATAAATATAAATTATGAAAAATGATATTCTTTTTAGTTGGATAAAAAAATGTATTAAATAATTCAAAATATTCAATAAAACGTCATTTGTTCATAGCAAATTGTTTTCTTTTTTCTTTTTGCAATATATTTAATTGGTGTGATTAAAATAAGTAACAAATATAAAAAGAATACAGTGCACATACTCTTAAAATAGCCGCTTAAAATACTTATTCTTGAATTGTTTTCCAAAAACTAAATTCAGTTTTTGAAAATGTGTAAGGCTTAGAAATGTTAGAATAACCTTTTAGTTTTTTTCTTCAAATTTCTTATGTAAAGTACGAGATGTTTTAAGGGTAACCGAGTTTTATAGTTGAAGTCTAAAATATCAGAGGTTGAAAGGATGCCAAATTTTTTTTATGGAAGAAAACTGAATAAATATGTGTTATTTTTAAGTGCATTTCTTTGGAAACTTACTTAATTTGATTACGTATTTGAAAACCACTTATACATATACTAGAATTAATTTATAGGAATATAATTATTTTGAAAGAGCAATAAAAATTTTGTGTTAGATGTCTTTTCAGGTATTGCAGAATATTTACCATTGCAATTTTAACTGTTTATAAAGTATTCTAATAAAAATGGAAGATAAAGAAGTCATTCAAAATTAAATCTGTAAAATAAAATGATTTAGCGTTTTTCTCTTACATAAAACTAATTCTTTATTGCCTTTGAAAAGAATAATTGATGAAATAATTTATTAAAAAGAAAAAAAAACTTAGAAATCAAGAAGAAATTACGAATTAATTAAATGCAGATACAGTATTTTTAGCATTCTTTCCGTTTTTGTCAGAAAGGTTAGAAGTATTATAGTTTTCTTAAGTTTTACCACTTATTAGTTGATTTCATATTTTTGTTTCCCATGTTCTTGTACCCTAATTTAAAGTATTTAAGGATTTACGCATAAATTTGTACCACTTCTAAAACTTATTTTCAAAAATTGTTAGTAAAGGGAATATTTATCTAACATTGTATATATATATATATATATATATATATATATATATATATATATATATAAGTGTATTTTAATTTTGAAAATTGATAAAAGTCTTGAACATTTTATTTGATGCAATAATTTTTTATTTTCTATTTCGTATACAGCCTATTTCTATCTGCTCTGATGAATAAAATAAAGTATCAAAATGATAGCATTATTGCTGTTGCACAAGCATGCTTTTCTGTACCTAGCAGTGAGCTGGGCTCTACTAGTTAAATAAAAATCAGTCTGTAGTGGGAGTCTTCGTGAATTAGAAGCAGGGTTGAAGCAAAAAACTCCCCAATATATTACCTACCACCCCAGAAATATCATTTCACAATGGGAACATTGCGACCACGATTTATTTATTGAGCTTTAACCAACATTGGCGAACATGACGGATCTTTGAGCCGGGACTCGAACTCACTACCTTCCAATAACGAAAACAAATGCATTAATTAACCATGCTATATCGTCCTTATAGCATTTTTGTCGATATATTTAATTAAATTATTTAAAAAAATTGAGGCTGATTATGAACGTTTCTATAATATAAATCAAAAGTTATTTTTATATATATTTTTCATTTGTTTAACAACAAACTAAAGATTAATGTGTGCAATAAAAGATATTGCTTAAGATACAAAATAACTAAAATGAAATTAAAAAAATTTAAGCCTAGTTAGAAATTTAATGTTTTTTGAAATATTACTTTTGGTGCCGCTATAAAAGTAAAACTTTAAAATTTTTTAAAAATTAACTATTATTGAGATGAATATGTTAAATTTGAGTATATTTATAAATAACATCACTAATAAATAATTTGAAAATAGAAATAATCTAGATGTAATTTTAGTAAGAAGCAAGTGTTTTAAAAATTTCTTATATTAATTGTAATTTTTCTTACTTGACTGCAATTCAATGCATAATTTCGTTTTTATTCTGTTGTAATGTATTCAATTTTGTTTCTTTTTTAAATACTATAATATATTTTAAAAAATAGGAAGATGAAATAAGCCCTTGATAATTTAATGCTTAAAATAATCATTACATTTTTTTTAAACTGTTAAGATTTGAATGCAATACATTAATGGATGTCAAATAAGAGTAAACAAATACATGGCTTAAATTATTTTTTATTATAAAAATTTATTCATAATTCTCTTATTATTTAAATTATATATTCCTTTTTAATTTAGACGCATTCTTCTTTCAAAACATCAAAAAATTTCTCAAACAAATGAAAACTTTTGATATGAAGTTCTTTTTTGAAGCAAACAAATATTTTAAGCATTTGATATTAATAGAGAAATTGACAGTTAAAATGTTTCGCAACTGATGAAAATTTTTTATGGAGTACTGATATTGAAATAGAAGTAATTTAAATTGGGATAATAAAGAGAAAATATGATTTGAAGATGTACAACACAATTATATTGTATAAATATAGGTTTTCTGTAAAAACACATTAGAAGGTTCCTTTAATGAATGTATTTATTGTTTAATCATCCTGTTCAAAGTCTTCACTTATCAAAAACAAAAAAATCTATTAAAAGTTACAAATCTCTACTAGTGTAAAATATTTCAAATCATTTGTTGATTCTTAGAAAAATGTTAAGTATCAAACAAAGAGATTGCTTAAATTAAATTAAAAACATAAAAAAAAGAAAAAATCCAAAGCGTCCTTGCTGATTCAAAATAACCATAAAGTGGATGCTTTTTTTTGTTCTTATATTGCTTTTTCTTCTGCTTTACTGACAAGGACCTAATGTCACCAGTCAATGGAAGATAGCTTCTCAAACCGCTGGTTTGGTCTTTACATGTGGAATCGCTTTATTAACAAAATGAACTTCAACAATATTTTTGATTTCAATTCTCAAAGAGTTATAGCCAAAGAAATGTATTAGATGCTCTATTTTTCACGTACCTGGAACAATTGATGTTTTATTCACAAAATGCTCTGAAAAATATTTTTTGATTTAAATCGAATGAATCATTAGGAAAAAAACAAACAAGTATGCAGTGTTTTCAAAGTTATTTAGCTATGGTTAAGTGACTTGTTTCAACATGTGCATTGCTGGAATCAATTGGAAATCTCTTGAAACTATGGTTTTCTTTGTCTCGTAACACAATCAATGCTTTCCAAATATATTCATTTGAACAATTTCAAATTGAATGAGCTGAACCATCGTATTCTTCATTCAAATTGAACAACTAATTTGGTCCGAAGCAAAAGAATGAGGATTAAATGGCTTGTGTCATTGTTGAAGTTTCCGAATTGGCGTAAGAGAGAATGTTAAACCATGTTTTTAGCTTTTGAAATAAATACATGTTTCAATGGTTGGTATCAATGTCAAAGGGCTCATGGATTTAAGACATAATCCAATTCCATCAATGGCAAATATTTTCAGAAACTAAGAGATTGGTTTCTTGTATGCTCTTGACAAAGGTCGAATCCTCAAAGCTATAAGTCATGAGAATAAAGAAAACGTAAAGTCGAATTCATTTCTGGAAAGTATTCTTCAAACATGAGCTTGTGAAGACGTGATTAGCTATTTTTTAAGAGAATTTGAGAAGCTTATAACGGGTTTCAAGAGAACATGAAATAACACAAGAGAAGCTGGTGATCCCGAGAGCCAGACAAGAAATCTGGAATCGATGAAAGATACAGATAGAAAAAGATAGAGAATTCATTAAATTTTGAAAGAAATATCGCTAAAGATTTAAAAATTTGAGTTCCCAATATTAAATAAAATAGAAACTTTTCGTGATTTAGAAAACTTTTACAAACGATAAAAAATGATTTAGCTATGACTTCAACTGGAACGACAGAAGCAACCACTTTATGGATAAAAGTAAACAAAATTCAGTGTCTTCAGTATTTGAATTAGTGTTATTTATAATTCATTCTCTCAAGAAAATATTTACATTAAATAATATTTCATTTATGTTCTTCCCTTAACAGTTATAATTTGCTTAAGAGACTATTTGACTATTTTAGATGTTTCACATGATTTTGAATCATTATCAGATGAGAAATTAGCCCTTTCACCCATATTACCTTCAAGACTTTTTTTAATACAATGAGAAGAGATCATTCGTCTGAAATTAATACTGGTCATATAAACTAAAATATAAAACCAAATCTACTTCCTCAAGCTCAAAATAAAAATCGATATCGATTTTCAAGCTTCTTAGCAATAAATATATTAATTATCAGTTTAAATCAATTTAATCATGTGTAACAAAAAATATTACATTTAACTTTGTCTTTATGGTTCAGAAATTTAAAAAATAAACTTGAATAATCATTTATTTAACTTTTAGAGTTAGTAAGTAAAACCCCCAAGAGCTGATTGACTTAGAAAAACTAAACAGAATTGCTAATTACTTGTCACAGTTGGAAAAACTGAGAATCAGATAGCAACATAAAAATAAATTAGTCACGAAAAAGTTTCTCATCTTTAAAGTATTTCCTTTTAATTCTAAACTTTTTATTAAGTTTTAAAATTAGTTTCGTTGTTCTCAATCAGATGACAATTTTTTCTTACTGGAATTGGAAATTTAGATAATTTTCTCGTTTTTTTAAGAAATTGTCACTGGAAACAATCTGCATTATATGTTTTCTATAAAAAAGACGTAAAATTGACTTGAATTCATTTAAAAGAATTAGAAATGTAAAAGCAGAGTACTAACATTCTCTTTGGATTCATGCAAGTTATTCTTGCTCTAAAGAACTAAATGTTAAAAATTTGTTATTGTAGGTAAATATAGCCTGCAAATTTTATTGCAGTAAACGATATTGTTTTAAAAAAAACCCAGTTTTTTTTAAAATAAACATGTTTTGTAAATAAAAGTACTTTTACATCTAATGTTTTGAATATTTAATTGAAAAATTTTTAATTTTGTGAAAATGTTTAGGGACATAAATGTAATTTGTAAGTTTTCAATCACTTTGCTTTACTTGACTTTTAAATTGGACTTCTAATCTAAAATAATTTTTTTTCACTCCCAGTTCTTAGAATTAACTAATGGGAAGGAAGTTTCTATATTATTTTAAAATTAATTCTTATATTTAAATAACTAAGAAAATGAGGCATATTTTCATTTACGATTTTTCCTTACGAATTTAAAAAGAAATATCCCATTGATTTCTTTTATCATTTGCGTAAAAATTCTTACAATTATTTGTAAAATTACTTAGAGTCATTGCATTAGTAAAGATAAATGTAAATTTGTTACTGTAATAGTAATAAAAATATGTTTGAAAAATATATTTTGATTAGTTTTAAAAATATTAAAAACAGATTTTGACAATAAATTAGAAAAACAATAAGAATACGATCTAGTATTTTATTTGCTGCACATTAGAAATTGTTGGTCAAAGGTTTTTCATTTAATATTCAAAATAAAAAAAATGGTATAAGTACTGTAAAACAGGTATTTTATCATTGATTAAATAGATTAAGGTATTTACTCTTTTTTAACTAAAGTAAGACACATTTTTCTCTTACTTTTCTTATGTTAACAACATATGATCAAAATTATACAAGCATTTAAATTTCAAATTCTCAAATTAATGCTATTTGATTGCCAAAATTGAATCATCACAAATTATTTTCGGATGTTTATATTGGTCCTTAAATTAAATTTTACCACTGGAATACATAGAGTTTTTATTAAATGAATTATGCATGGTTTCCTTGTGTTTTATTTCTGGAAAGAGTTGTAAAGATACTTTATTAAACTCTGCTGTGATTATTATAATGTTTAATTCAGTAATTTAGTTTTTTTTAAAATTAAATAATCAAAAAATATTACTCCTAAAATCAGGCATCATTTAAAAGAATGTGGTAAGCAATCATTCTACAGTCAGTTTACAACATAAATATGCTATTAATAGATGATTAGAAGTATTTGGTATTCTCTTGTATCGTACAAAATAATTTATAGGAAATCTTTCTTTTATAATTTGATTAAACAAGTAAAAACAAATCAATTTAAAATATTGTACACAATTTGTTTAATTTTTACCAAAACTTAAGGCAAAAGAATACAATACACAATCTCAAAAAGTTTATTAAAATAATAATTAGATAAATTTTCTAGAAATGTGATTAAAAGGTTACGTTTTCCATTAAAATTGTATTCATATTATTACTTAGATCCGTAACTATAAGTTTTAAAAATTCAGAGCTTTAATTATTTTTATTTAATATGATATTTGTAAAATTTCAAAGTTTTTATATACCTATATATAATTATTGTTTAATAATTTGATGTATGATGACTTTGAAATTATTCCCGAAGAAAATGGAACTTTTTATGTAAAAACATTTCAATCAAGGAAGTTGTATGAAATAATGTTAACCTTTTTCTTTTATTTTATTCTTTGACGAAAGAGACATATTTGTGGATTAATTCAAACTAGTACAAAATTGCACATGATATTCCATACAAGTATATGTTAAAAGTATTTGCAAAATATATTTAGATCTATAAATGGACCCTTAAATTAAAAAATATAAACGTCTACATTCTTTAGAATACATATTCAATCTTTTCATTCACTCTCTACGTTTGGGTGTGATACTTTCTGAATGATTCTCTATATTTATTTTTTATTATAATTTATATTTACAAATTAAATGAACTTAACTTTAAAATGTTTTTTAAACTATATACAGAAAAAACAACTCAGAAGACTTATTCCTTATATGATGAAAAATTATTTTTTACATAAATATAAATTTAAGTTTACTGATGAAGGTTTCATTGTTTTATTTATGTGACTCAAGCATAATTTGCTGCATAAACGTGATATAAATTCATTGCATTTATTCATTTGAGATATATGCATTATTGATGACTGCAGCTATGTGCAACTACTACGAACATTAGAATTAATTTATTCAGATCTGAATTCTAGTTTCCATAAGTTACTGAAATCGACTAACACTATGTTTATATGTATACTAGATGGATTATTACAAATGAATGTCTAACTGATACACGCAAAGTTTAATAAATAGACATTTTCTATAGGAAAATTATTTTAATTTAAAAATGTAATATTTAGAATACATAAAATAGTTTTTTTCATTTTATTAGTTTTCGTTTGAGATATCAAGAATACAAGTGAAAAGAACCTTACGGAAAATTAGTATATTATAAAAATATTTTATTTGTTTTATGATTAATGCTTTCAAAATTCTTGTGTTTCTTCTTATTAAATACAATTATATGAACACGATGGTATGCTCCTTAAGTTTAATTTACTTAAATATATTTAAATCTTTAATTTTTGTTCACTTATTAAATTTTTACTAATATGCTTATAACAGAAAAAATTTATATAATAATGGATAATTTTTATTGATTTTTTTGCAAAAACAGTAATTATTATTTTAATTGAAGTGACTATTACTTGTTTATGAGTATTAAATTTTATTTTAATTTATAGATTTATCATCTTTTTTGAAGTTTTCATTTTTGTTTTAAATAACAACTTCTAATATTTAAAGCACACTGGTAGAATTTATTTATTTTGTAATGCATAGTAAATTCTGTTTGTCAGTTCCAAATGAAAATTAATGATATATAAATAATAAAAACGAAGTAATTCAAAGTGAAGTATTGATTTGACTTTTCTTTTTTATTATTTAAAATTTATATTAAATGCCTATTATTTAAATATATAAAAATAATTTTTAAATAAACAGTAAATTTAAATGAAGTGAATGGTAAACGAATAAGAATATAAATTTATAACTTTGACACATCATCAATTTTAATTTTTATTGTTATTTAACAAACAACTTTGACACTATAAAACAATTAGAAATAATGAAAATAATCAGGGAAAATTCTTAAGGGAATTATGACTATTTGTATGAAATAAAACTCATATTATTTGAAATCTAGTTAGGAAATGAGAACGAGAAGGATTGCAATGAGAAGGATTGCAATTCTCAGTTGAATCAAAACGCTTTCCTAGAAAGAAAGAATGGAGTTTTGATTCTTAATGCATCATTAATGTTTCACGATTTCCTCTAGAGAGACAATTACAAGTGGAAGTTAAATGATTCTTATGAGCCCAAATAACACTGGTAGACACATTTGAAAAATTAATATAATGTTTTGGCAGAGGAAGAATTTTTAATAAAATAAAATGTAAAGATGATTTATTTTCAAACCAATTTAGTCATCTAGAAATATATTGATGATTTTATAGAAATTTTATAAATACCTCTTAAAATTTTGAGTAATCGTATTTCCGAGAAAGTTATGCAATTTTTCATCTTGAAATTACACCTTGTAAAATGATACATCAAATGAATAGATTAATTATTGGGATTTTTTAAGAAATGTAATTAACCAAGGTTTGAATTTTACTTTTTGCCTATTTCATTCTTAAATCTTAGAAAATTAACTAATATAAGTCGTAAGAAATATAGATTATTTATTATTTTATTTAAAAACTAACTTTTAAACTGAATTTTTAATATAATGATAATTTTAATGATGTTTAAAATTTAATAAATCATTCGAAATATAATGAAATACATTATGGCAAAATTGCTATATTTTGATTCAATAATCTTGTTACGAAACTTTTATTATAATAAAATTTAAATGAATTAATACGTTGAAATCTTATTATATAACTTTAATCATAACTTTTGTAGGGATATAGTTACTTTATTTGTTGTTCCTGGAGTTTTTTATTTGCGAAAATATTTTAGAATGGATGATAAACAGAGCATTCATTTGCCTTGTATAAATTTCATTTTCTTGAATTCAGTATTTCAAATTTTTTATACACTAATCGATCTATAAAATGGCATTTTTAAACAACTATTTTAAAATGAATTTCTGAATCGGAATATTTTCTTTGGAAGAATAAGTTTCCAAGCATTGCATTTTCTTGTAATTTGAGAAGATCTTTCTATTTATCTGCTTATGTTTTTACATACTCCTATATAAGTCGATATAATTAAAATTTATATAAACATTATGCACATGTATTATATTTTAGTAATCCATTTCTTTAATTAAATAAGATTGTGTTAATTTCAATTTCGAGTATTTTATAGAAAACGTAATTAGGATATATTTTTATTCAAGTTAACGTATAAAAATTGAACAGAATTAGACTGCCATATCAATTTAATAAAATCTAGGTATCAAGGTATTTCACAATCAAATTATCAAACAAAATTATGATTAAAAATAGAATTTTTTTTTAAATATTATAACTTTTTGAGTATAAAATAAAAGATTCTAAATTATAATCTAAAAATAATTTTATACAAATTGGGAATTAAATAAAATTTCATAGTAATTGTCACGATAGAAAAAAAAATTATTAAACTGTTCATATTTCCATTTACTTCTAATGAAAAGTCTTGCAGCATTCTAATTTGTATTAACTTGAGTGTTACTCGTATTCGTATTAATTTTTTAATAATTACACTTTTATTCGTATTAATTTGAATAATAAATTGAATATCATAATATTTTTTATGTAAAAATTATTAAAATAATTTTTATACTTAATAATTTTTATATTAAAAATATTCAATGATGTATAAATAAATCAAGTCTTTACTTGTCTAAAATTCATTTATTAAGAATTTAATAAAAATATAAAAACTTTTACTGATAATATAAAAGAATTAAAAAATGTAATACATGTAATACATAATAATAGTATAAATAATATAGAAAATAATCTCATATTGTCTGTATCTGTGCTTTATATACATTATTTACATTATCATTTAAAAATATAGAATTTATCATTCAATGTAGTTAACTTTGTAAAGACTTGTAGAGATTTTTTAGTGCATTGGTTGGTAGAAAAGTTTATAAACTTACTTAAGATAAGTATTAATAGCTTTTTCTAGACAGAAATTAATTTTATTAAATCATAATAGGGTTTGAAACCATTTGTGGAAAAAATTAATTAGCTGTTAACAAAATTTAAGAAATTTTTAAGATTTTTAAAATAGATTAACTATTTTTAAATAATTTAATGAATGGAAACAAAAATATATAAAAAACTATATAAATAGCTTTTTTGAAATTTGCTACATAATAATTTGAAAAAATTAAAATAAATATCTAGATTAATTTGTTTAATAATAAAAATTATTAAAAAATTTTAATTTTTGTATTTGTATAAAAAATACCGGTTTAAAGGAAATATTTTGAAATTTTTAAATACGTCGTAAGCCCATGAATATTTAAGCAATCACTTCTATCCATTTATATTTATAGGATAAAGGAAAAAATGTAGTCCTTGTAAATACAGCATTAATAATTTCTTTCTTTTTTTTCATAAGCAAATTCTTTGCATTTTAAACAACATTATATTGGCATTATTCTTCTTATTTTTTGTTATAATAAGAAGAAAGTTTAAATATCTCATATATATATATATATATATATATATATATATATATATATATATACGAGGGTCACTCTGAAATGTTTGAGATAGAACTAGGTTTTTAAAGTTATACTTACAAAATTTTAGGTGTGTTTAAAGTAGTCTCCTCCAGCATCAATGCACTTTTGTAGACGAATTTTCTACGGATTAAATGCCTCAAGGCATTCATTTCTTGGAATAGATGAAAAAAATGCATTTATAGCCACACCAATCTCTTCTTCTGAATGAAAACGATGTCCACGTGAGTTCTTTTTTAGATTAAAGAATAACCAAAAGTCGCACATAGCTAGATCAGGTGAATACGGCGGATATTCAATCACTTTAACTTGTTTTTGTTTAAGAAACTCAACTGTTAATCCGGCTGTATGTGAAGATGCATTGTCAATGGAGAAGCATTAGTCCCCTAACATTCAGTTCTTGTAGAATTTCTATAAGACATTTAGTGGTATACAAGTTTTCTATTACTGTCTTCTGTCCTCCCAACTTGATGGCTTTGACCAATCCCGTATTTCTGAAGAAAACGGCATACATCACTTTTTTCAGGGTGCGTTATGTTTTCACTACTGTCGGCGTGGGATCATCTTCAAAGACCCATACTTTGCTTTCTTGACGTATTGGAATGTCAAAAAACGGTATGTACGTTTAATCGCCTGTTACAATTTTAGAAATGATGCGGTGGAAACCATCATTTAGCAGCTTAAGAGTTTCTTTACTGATTCTAACACGCTCCTCTTTTTGCTCAGTTAGATTATGGGGAACCCAACAGCAAACTACTTTTTTCATATGTAATTCTTCATGAATGATTTTGTGTATTGCTGCGGATCCAATGTTAAGTTCCTTCTGTATCATTTGATAGGTACAGCGATTATCATCCATTAACATTTTTCGTATGGCAGACACATTATCCGGGATTTCTGCCGACGGCGGCTATCCTGTGTGTTCTTCATTCTGAAGAAAATTGCGACCTTTTCTAAATTCTCTAAACCATCTAAATACAGTAGCACGAGTTGAAGATTCATCACCAAATGCTAATTGCAACCATTGAATGCATTCTTCTTGATTTAATCCTGCTTTAAAATCGTAGAGAACCATAGCGCGAAAATGTTCTCGCGTCAACTTCATTTTCTCTTCTGTTTAAAATTCCTTCTACGCTAAACAAGTTGAAGTGAGTCAGTAAAAAATCGTCTTCTGTGTTAAAATACTTTGTATTTTAAAATTAAACCGTTATTTTTATTTTGTAAATTCTTGTCTGGGCGTATCTCAAAAATTTCAGAGTAACCCTCGTATATATATATATATATATATATATATATATATATATATATATATATATATATATATATATATATGAACATCTTATATATATATTTAAGGATTTATTTTCTGAAAACACTATGATTACCAATAAAAAACAGCTTATTAAAATTATAAATGATTTTAAATTACAGAAAATTTATCATCACAGATACACTTTTAAATACATTTGTTTTTTGTTTTTATTTAACAGAGCTATGATAAGAAATATTAAAACTTATTTGTAAATTTATTTTAAATTGATGAAAATATTAAACACATACACTCTGCATAACTCTCTTTTTTATGAAATTACGTAAAATTAAACAGAGGAAAAATATCAAGTATATAATTATAATTTTTCAATTCTGGAAAAATATCTACATTTATTTTTCGATTTATAGCTAAATCGATGGATGTAATGAAAGAACAAGAAAGGCAAGGCATTTTTGTAATATGTTTACTGTTTTATAAAATCTCTCTAATTTACTGCTGATTCATTAGGGACTGCTTACTTAAAACAAGCGTTATATAATATTCATTAAATTGCATCTAAAATCAAATTTATCATTTATATTCAATTGAATTTATTATTTAGTTTTAATTAAGGAATATTAATTTTACTACTTTTCTACTTTCAAATTTCAAATTTAGAAACCAAATAGCTACATTTTAAAATATTTTGTAAGCCTTTAATGTTATTACCTTGTTGTCTTCATAATATCAGTTCTTTCTTGTTTAAATATTTTGTTTTTATTTTTAGAGGCATTGTGTGAGTGTGTGTGTGTGCTACAATGAAGGTGATAAATTATTTTTATGAAGTAAAATGCATACAAGAGTAAGTTAACTCTTGTGAGAATGTGTAACTTCTTTATAATCTTCATAAATGCTAAAATAGATTTAATTTGTGATAATATATGATTTGATTTTTCCATCATTTTTCGAGAAGTCTATTAAAAATGTTGGTTAAAAGTAGCATATATTTGTATGTTATAAAATAATCTTTGTTTCTACTTATATACTATTATTAAATGATTGAAATATTATAGCTTTTTATTAAAAGTTTTTAATAAACATTCAAAATTTATAGTAAATATTATAATATTTGATAGTTTTAAATAAAAATGTAATAAGTTTTTTCTTACTTTTTTGATTTAGTAATTAAAAATTTAAATAATGATTCTGAAAGAAATTGATGCATGGTATTTTCAGACTTTTCTTATAAAACAGAATATGCTTTTTAAATTAAAAATCACAATAGCATAAAAAATCTGCGAAATAAAATTTTCTTATGTTTTCTATGTTTAAGTATTTATTATACACTTTCAATAGAATACTTTTCTTAAAATTTGTTTCTTTGGTCTTGGAAAGATTTTCTTAAGTCCACCCAAGGTAATCTTTTCTATAGACTTAAAAATTCAACTATATGGTGATTTTTAAGTTCTATATCTGAAGATGAGTTACAAATAAGAATGAATGTAATTTTTTTGTTTGAGTCCTTATCTTTTTATAGCAATTCTATAGTAAACTTAGGGTATGATTTCTCTCATGTTCATATTTTTATATCTAGAAGTTTAGCAAGATCAAAACTTGATCTTAGTAGCGTAGTTATATTTTTGGTAAAATAATTGTTTCTTAAATTTATAAATCACTAATTACTTTCTTAGGAAATTCATTAGTATTTAATATATTTTAGAAAATATTTTGGGTTATTCACATACAACAGTTTAAATTTCCGTTTTAAGTGATTTAAGCAATAATTATGAACATATTAATGATACTGTTTTCTTATTTTTAATCAATATTTTCTTATTAAAGTCTCTTTAAAAGGGATAATTTCCCCTTTTCAATGCAGTTATTTAGATATGCCAATAACATAACGATTGTTATTATACATTTTTCCCAATGTACAAGTAAATGTAATTTGTATAAAAAAGAACGTAAAAAAAGAGCTCTTAATGAAGTTCTGAAATATAATGATTCCATAATTTTTTTCGAGCACAATTTACAAAACAAAATGTTATACTTCAGTTCTGCTTAATAACTTGAAAATGTTTTCCAAATGCTTTGTTATGTTTTCATTTTCCATTCAAAAACAAATCAGTTCTTAAAATATGTAAAAATTTTAATGGAGTTAATCATTTTTATCTTTTCTGTCTTAATGAATAACTAATTATAGTAGGCCCACATTATTTCAATTATAATTATGACCAGAGTTAATAACACTGAAAACGAAATATTCTTTAATATAAAATAAAATTATTATATTTATTCAAAAATATTTCTTTTATTGGAAGCTTATCTATTTTGGAATTTTTCATATTCAAATATTCATTCAAAATATTCAGTGTATTCAAAATAAAAGTGAAATAATGTATTTTAAAACGACATATTTTCCATTCATCTAGCTCAAAGGATATCTTTTTTTCACAAAGAATATTTTCCATTAATCTTTTTACAATTCGATAATAAGATTTTAATATTTGAATAAGATTAAATGAAGATCCTAACATATGATTTTTAATTTATATTAAAATCAAAATCTCACAAATTTGTAAAGAAATAAGAATACATTTACGTCAGAGTAAAATTAAAATAGGTTAATCATTATTTAAACATGAATATAAATTTCCTTTCTCTTTTAATAATACTTAATGTTTATCGAATTTCCGACATGTTTTTCTTGTTACAATAAATTAAATCAATAATTTAATTTTTAATACGAATTACTTTTTGAAAAATATGTTGAAAGTAGTATTAAAGTAAATTAGAAATTAAAAGTTAAATTTTAATGCGAATATGTAAAAATATAAACTATTATCTTCTTATGCATATTAGAAATGGATGAATTAAAATATTTTTGAAAGGCTCATTAAAATATTGTAAGATAACATGAAATAAATATTAAAACAATGAACTATCACTTTTACCCAACTGACACTTTAGTTGCTAGTAAAATTTTAGGAAAAAGGACATTGAGATTTAAATTATGAAATTTGGTTAACAATGTTTTTCTTCTTTTTTTACAAAAATGTTTCTTTTTTTCTATTATATCAGCAAGGAAAAATAAACATAACAGCCAAAATTTAAATTTGTTTAGTAGAAAAGAAATTATTTGATTTAACTCTAATACAAATTCTACTTTTTTAATTTAATTTTTAGTGTCATTGAAAACTTAATTTAAAACTACTTAATTCTAAATAACCTTATAATTAAATTATTCTAAATTATGATAATTCTATTATAAATTACAATAATTCTAAATAACCTTATAATTAAACGTGGAAAAACCTTAAAACTTGGCAAAATAAATACAAATATTAAATTTAAAATACTTTCGGGACATAAGTAGCTTAATGGGGAATGCCACTTAAGAAACACGTAGTTTCTTTTGTATTTTTATTGTTTGCCCTTTAATGACCAGTATTTTTAGTTTATTTTCTTCCATAGAAAAGTTACCGAATATCATTCCAACTAAACTTGCTTATTATACTGTATCTAAAATGTCTGTAGTTTCATCAAATTATAATGAGAATAATTTTCGTATTTTCAATTTCGTTGGTTTAAATCAGAATGTTCTTTGACAAAGCTCGTATTCCTTTAGCGGGATTACCAGAAAAATGAAAAATCACATTTTTCACATGGTTTATACAAAATGAGCTTCATAAAATATTTGTGTTGTGAATCAGTATTGGTTTAGTGAAGAAGTGAACCAGTTTATTTCATTTTAGGTTTAAAAAGCTAGATGGAATAAGTGTAAAGAAAAAAATTAGGCTAGATGGTATTAGTGTAAGGAAAAAAAATTAAACTAGTCAAACTTTACTTAGGGATTTTGTCTTTATGATATGCTAATGTAAAAATGTTTTTAGCTATAGTGATTTTTACTCACATTAAGTAACAAATATTAAAAAAATAAAATTTGGTATGTTGGTGTTATTTGGATTCTAGAGTAATTTATCTGAAAATTATATTATCGAAAGAAGTAGATTAATCTGCTCAGAACATCTTTCTCAGGAATTGTAGCAATTCAATATATTACTTTCATAACTAATGACCAAATGTTATTAAATTTAAGTAATATGGATGGTTAGTTATTATATTACATAAATTGATTTGAATGACTGAGTAAGTGCTTCATTAATTTAATTTTTGAAATTTCAACTTTTTCCACAGGTATGCAGTATTTTGAATCCTTCTCTATTTAATTGAAAACATATTTTTCAAAATAAGAACTTTGACTCTACCTCCGTCTCAAAAACATGTGTCCTCTTAAGGTTTTGGCAAGTTGTAAGGAATACAGTAAGGTAAATAGATAAAAAATTATTCTTGCTAATTAAGTATATTGCGAAATCCAACTACAAAATATGTAATACACATACAAGGAAGCTTATTCATACTTTAGACTTATATAAAAATACTAATTTATTGCTAGATATTTATATGGATGCATTTTGATCTTTATATTGACTCTAGTAAAGAATGAAATTTAGAAGAATCAATCAAAAATTTAAAACTTTATATTTTGATTTACAATTTTTTTCTTTTATTTGGACCTTTAAGATTAGTTAACTTAGTTTACAAAAGCAAAATAAGCGACTGTAACAGAACAAAATTTAACTTGATTAATTTGTAATAATATAGGAAAAATAAATGAAGCATTCACTAATAGAAAATAAGCTAAAATATAAAATGCGTCCATAGAAATAAAACTGAACCCTTAAAATTCTATTAAGATAATAGAAAGAAACTCGCACTAAGTTGATGATTCATGAGACGATTAGGTACATGTCCTGATTTTTTTAACCATAACTATGTTTCTCATAATAGAATACTTTAAAATAAACCTGCTAGTTCAAAAGAGTTTATAAGCAGGAAAAAAATATCTTTGCATTCGTTTTATTCATCCATTGCGATTGTTCATCTAATACTTATTTAGGCATGAGATAATATCAGTAATTTATTGCAAGAAGAATAAATGTTTCTTCAAGTAGAGAAAACAAGTCGCAGATATGATTTATTGTAGGCTCCTTCAAATGTTCTTGGAATAGATCAATTGTTTGTAAGTTTGCATATTTGTTGCTAGGTTAATTTTCTGCTGAAAATGTCTTACAACAAGTTATACGAACTTCACGCTGACAGACGAGTAAGCTAATGGCATGGCAATGCGGTATCGTAGCTGATAGACACTTCAGGCGTTCACTGTACACTAGTAGTGGGAAAGATGACTGAAAGAGTTTGACCCATTTCTGGGTAGCAGTTTTTCCAGAGTAACATCATCATGCATGAATCGACGCATTCACAGGCTTGAGCAGATGATTAGTCACACCACTTCCATCTTAACTTTGTGCTAGGTGCAGACTACTAGAATTGCCACAGTTATCCAAGTAGTAAGGTACGATCCAAGGAACCATAACTGATTTAATGAGCCATTCACGGTTTCGCCTTAATACGGCATGTACTTAGACATGCATGGCTTAATCTTTGAGACAAGCATATGACTACTGGCGGGATCAACCATGTTACTTTCAAGTTAATTAACGTTTGAAATCACATGCAACTTCGAATCCGAGAGAAAGTGCGGTCGCCAATGGAACGACCACGGATAACCACAACAATGGTGTGGTCTTCGTTCAGTTTCATTCGGAACTCTCCGTCGACAGTGTTTTCGCTAGTCAGTTTTGAACTCACGACGTCCCTGTCGGCATCAGCGCCTTGGGACGAGCGTGCTCCGTCATCAAGTAAAATTAGTCCGTTGGGCACAGGGGCAGAAAACTATTATTTGTCAATTAGAATTTCAGGGCATACATTCATAATGCTGGCGAAGAAATTTGCAGCTGAGTCACTAGTTGTGGCTTCGCCATTTTCGATGGTACTAAAATAGAGCCATTTACACGTCGAAATGACATGAAATATTGTTTTAAGATAAATGAAACTTCTGTTTAAGTAAACAGCCATTTTGCACAAATCAAAGAATAATTTTGAGACGTTCTTCTCAGAAATTAAATTGTACTTTAGAACACAAGAAATTTTGGATGGAATACTGTAAAATAGAAAAAAAAATAAGAAAAGAATAAAAAAAATTATATTCTGCAGGATTCTCTTGTGCAGATCATAAATTGAAAAGAAGGAATTTCAAATTTTATTTAAGAGGAGATGTTATATAAGTAACTTTTTACTGAATGATAAACAATTCAGAATTAATTTTCTTTACACATTAATTGAAATATATTCAAATTTCAGAAAATTGTATTTACAGAAACGAATATTAAGTGTTGATAAACTTATAACTTAATATATAAATTTATTGTATTTAATGAAACAATGTTGGCACAGTCTCAAGGCAGTAATATGGAAACTCGTAGATATGTCTGTTGACTCTATTATACATCACTATTCAAGTTTAATGAGAAGGTATCTCACCAAATAGATCTAATTCTGTGACAAATTCTCATTAGCGTTACAGGAAAGACAATATCGATTAGAATTATATTAGTATAGATACTAATGCAATTAATAGCAATTAGTCCAATTTATTTGAATTGTTACTTGTTTACTATTATGATAGCTTGATAACCAAGTTCATATTTTGCCTTTACAACTCAAGAAGAATACCGATTTCTTCTTAAAATTTCTGTAAAATGTGCTTTTATATACAAGATTATTAACAGAATATAATTATTCACAGAAAGTGAACCCCCATTCATGCAGCACATTTAAGAGACAGGAAAAGATTGCGATAAATAATGAATATATAGAATAAATATAAGTATTAACTAAAATTTATATACAATTTCATTTAAATTCTTAAAAGAATATATAACTTATTTATAATATATGTTTATTAAATAGAATTGCATAAAATTTATTTATGTTGTCATATTTTGCTATTTAAAAAAGGAATATATTCAAATATTAGTACCAAAATATTAACGGCATTATTGCATCAATATTTTTATGGTAATTAATATTATAAAATCATGTTACCAATTACGGAATGATGAGTTTTAAATTGTTATTTCACGTGCAAATTATAAAAATTTATATTTTATGTAATGGAAATAAAAAACTTAATAGTTTTTGCTTTATTGTGTTTGTATAAATCCGATTTTTAAATTTTCAGAATTTTGGCAGGTAATAAAGTATAAATGTTTTATTTGTAATTATCGATATTTTAAAATAAGTATAAATACAGAACATTAATTTATTTAAAAATAACAGGAGTAAATGCAGTTTTAAATTACTGAGAAATTATTTATTCTTACTAGAAAAAACTTTTTTCAGTAATGTTTAGTTCTATTGTATAGCGTAGAAGTTCAACGGATTAAAAAATATTAACCATAAGGAAAATCATATTTTCAATGAAAAATAAAGAATTGGGCAAAATAAAATCTCTAATATTTATCATGGTATTCTTTTCATTCAGTTAATTAAAATTTTTCGCATTTTTTTAAAATATGGTTGGAAATTAAAATTTTTGTTGAAATTCCTAATCATCCATTAAAAGTTGATAAAATCTTTTCATGGATTATTTTACATTTTTTAACTTTTTCTTTTGATTTAAAAAGAGCTAATAATTCTGAAAAGTAAAATCTAAAAGTAATCCTTTGTAAGTTATCAGTTTTTAATGCATTTTCAATGGTGTATGATACCTTTATAGTTCCATGTTTTATTCTGAAACGAAATAAAACAAAGGATTAAAGACATGGTTCGTCTTTATAAAATTGAAATGTCAAAGTGAAAGTTGTTCTTTTAAAAATAATCCTTTCAATCTTTTCATCGGTATTTATTAAAAGATAATGGATTGATTATTACTGCAGTAAGCTTTGATGGAAAGTTAAAAAAGTCTCAGACATTTTGTTTGATTCCATTTTTAGAAAGATTTTAAGAAAGCCCTTTTTTTAAATATTAAAAAAATGACTAAATAAAATTCTTTAACAAAAGTAAATGTACAGGTAAATGTATTTTTAATTAAATGAATGGACGAATAACAATAATACGAAAATAAGAATACAAACATAGAAACATCAAATTAATGCAAAAATATAGTGGCAAAAAATTAACTGTATATTGAATTTGTTTATATATATATTTTATAGAATTATATATATATATATTAATATGGAATTATATATATATTTTAATATAAATAATATTAAAATATATATATAATTCCGCTTACAATTAACATTTAAGTGACCACATTTTAATAATAATTTAAGTTCCTGAATTTATATTCTTTTCTGCTATTTTATAATAAATTTTTTAAAATTTACTATTAATTAAAATTTGCACATTTTAAAATTGTTTTATGTATTAAATTTCTAATATCTTATGTAACGTCGTAAGAAAAGAATTACATCTAAATATAATTTAATATTTAGATAAATACATTTTTCTTAAAAATAAAACTTTTATGGTTTAAGGATCAATATGCGTACAAAGGATTTAGATTTTGTACAGATTTTTTTTTACCATATAACATATGTAAATTGCATATACTATAGTACTTCCAGTAAATGAAAATTTGAGTTGGGCTTTATTAATTTGAATTTGTTGCTAATAGTTTTGATACAATAGGAGTAACATATACTGATTGATGTAAGTGTGAAATTTTATTTCAATGAAACAACATCGTATTATCTTATTTAAATTAAGATTTTTATTTATTTGTTACAAACAACAATTGTTTCTAATTTTCTAAATTTTTCATTCGTATAGATTAAAAATAGAATGATTTCTTATATTATTTAGTATATGTTTACGAATCAGATATAACTATGAGAGAAAGTGTTTTACTTCAAGTCAATCAATAATGTAAAAAAGGCAAAATATATTTTACGATTCTAAGGCGATTTGAGTAATATATACTTTTTATTAATTAGATATCCTGTTTTAAAAGGTTATACAAAATATTTTACGTTTTTAATTTATTGAGAGTTATGTTATTTGTTTAAATTTTAGTATTTATAAACATTTGGGAATGAATGCTTTCAAATAAAATATTTATGAGAAAATTTATTCATAAATATAATGAAATAAATTTTAAACCCAACCATTACTAGAATTAACATTAGATTTAAAAATGTTTCTGATTTAGTTTCATGTGGAAAAAAAATTGATTTAGTTTTAAAATCAATTTATGCGATTTATATGCCTAAATATTTGTGTTTGGGTAAAATATTAGCTCATATTTATTAAATTTATGCTTCATAATACTTTTATATTATAAATACAAACGTAAAAAAGAGAATTTTATTTTGATATGCAATAGGTAAAAGAAAATTAATAAATAAGTATAATTAATTATAAATATATATCATTAGGATTAAAAAATACACGAAAATAGGATTAAAAATATTTTTAAGCTGCATTCTGCTTACATTATAATTTATTCTATTATATATTATAGAATATTTAAATTGTATATTATGCACATCAATAAATACTTTCAAAATTTCTATTAACTGGAGCAAAAAATAAATGCTGCGTTCTTTAAAAATAAGATTTAAAGAAGTACTTCTTAAAATCTTTTCAAGTTTTTACGTTTACAATTTCTTTGGAAGTAATTGGGAAGAAAGTCAAAATTTTTCTATTATAAGGACTAAGTAAATGTTTTTCAAGTCTTTTCATATTTAAATTTAAGGACATAAAGTTAATAGAATGGAGAGAAAGCTTTTTTGATTAAAAATTAAAAGAGAAGAAGTGTCAATATTGTATATTTCTTAAATATTCTGTTAAATAATATATTTTGGGTTCCCAAAAAGGGAGCTCTAATAATTACTTTAAGATTAAAAAAGATTTAAATAAAAAGAAAATTAACTTAATTAAATTTTTTTGCTTTTTTTCAATAAAATGATTTTTTAATGTTAAACGTTGTTGTATTCAATATTTATGATTAGAGAAATTTTTAATAAAATTCAATTTACATTAAAATTTGAAATTTTAACCACACAATTTTTTTAGATCTTAAAATATTAGGTTTTCAAATACCTCTCCAATATATTTAAATGCTAAATATTTATGCACTAATTGAAAAAAATTGTAGAATTCTGAAGAAGAGATGGCATATGTGTTGTTTAAAGTTCATGACCAGCTATTTATTCACGAACTCGTATGATTACAGAAAAATTATGGTTAAGTTGCACCATCATAGATTTAATGATTATTCTATAAACATACTCATGTATTGTAATATGTTTACCACCAAAAGGCTGAATAATTCCAGACACCATTCTAGTAAACGATGATGTTGTTTAATGTAAGTACAGAAATTCAAATTAAAAATTATATCGCTTCTTTGTTGCAATTTACCTATAAGAAATTATATTTATAGCTACCTACAGTTAGTTTTACTTGCTAAGTTTACTTAAAAATACTTAAGATTATAAATTATAGCCTTTATAAGGAAGGCATTAGTGTAGTCCTGCTTTAGCATTTCATAAGTTCTCGCTGCTGTCCTTCCAGTCATCAACGATAATCGTTTTGGTGGTTCGTTCCTCCTGTGCAGAAGGCATGAGCAGACTCATTTCTCGTATTTGTAGTGATCATCAGAAATCTTACAAAGATGGAGTAAGAAATTTTCTTACATGTTCTAATTGTAAAGTAATTTTCCGGTTATGGCTGACTCGACTACCTTAACTTAACTAAAAGGGATCTCTACGAAGGTCCACTTTACGTTCTTGATGTGTTCAGAGTTTCTGGCGTCAGGAACTTAGTTTAACTATATTGACGAGTAGAGACTGGTAACAACGTAAGTGCAACAAGAACTTCAATTACCTTGTCAGTCGTGTCATATAATAAGAATGCTGAATATTTGACATGGATATAGTTAAATTAAAAAAAACCTTTTATTTTGTTTTATCATTTTTTATTGTTTATACGAAAAGGAATTCTAATATAATGGTTATTTTTAAGTAATACTAGAAGATATTTGAAGCATTAAAATTAGAGAAATATCATATTTAAAATTACAATAACGTATTGTAAGTAAGGGAAGCTAATAAATAGGAAAACATCAATATTAAAGTACCATTAAAACTCAAGAATTATCTGTTATATAATTGTTTTGAGTTTATCAAAACCTTTATTTAATTACTTTATTTTTTCTATTTTAGTTTTTATGAATTAAAGGAAGATAAAATATTTAGTTTGAATTTTCAGATTTATTATTTAATAAGTGAGAATTAAAGAGCATTTTTTAATTTTTATGTTATTTTAGCTTTTTTTTAAAGATATTTAATTAGCGTAAAATAAATTTATTCAGAACATGAAGTTTATAACAAGTAAAATGAATATGCTTAGCAATAATTCAAAAACTACACTTGATTCATTTTCTGTATTAACAATATAAAAATTTATTGTAAAAAATAGCTACAGTAATCAATTGTGAATTAATACATTACGATACAACTTTCTTCTTTAGTACTTATTCTGAACATAGTGTTTCTGATTTTGAAGTTAATATATGCACAAAAAGTTCAGAATTGTTTTAGATTCCCCCTCATAAAAAATTTATTTTATTTACAATTATATAATTATTGTGTTACAATTATATAGAAGAATGTATTTTAATTGGTTAACTTTTTTGAAAATTAATATAACGTTAGTGAAAAGATTAGACTGAGAAATTAAGAAAACAATTAAAAATATGATTTACCATCAATAAAGGGGGGTTTTAAATATTTAACTTTAAAAAACATTTACACATAATGTAATCAGTGATACATGCTAAAAACAGTTTTTTTCCAGGCACGAATTTTGGTTATGTAAACTTTTAATACTAATACAAAAACTAAACCTGCAACCAAAATTGATTATTTGCAATTTCTAATTTTATACTATAATCTACTTTAATGGTTAATCTCAAAAATCTTTAATTAGATAAAACAATACATTAAATTAACCTTATAACAAATTAGTTAATGTCTTTTGTATTGTAAAATTACTGTTTAAAATGTACTTGTATAGAAATGAAAATTGTGAAAGAATGATTATTTGCTTATTGATTCTACACAAGTTTTCTCATATCTATTATTTACTGACAAAGAAATTTTTTTAAAATTTCAAACATAATAAATGTAAATGAATATTGCAATTGTATGAGTGATGCAATAAAATGAAAGCAATTTCAAATATATTTATTATATTTTATATTTATCGTAAAACCTAATACAAAAAAATGTTTTTAATTCCTTTAATCTCATAAAATTTACAGTATTTAATAAAAATTAAAACAAATTTTAATGTCATTTGAAATACGCCAGTGAATATTTAAATTCTGCAACAAAATTTCAGATTTATACGAGATAAATTATAAATGAAATTATTTAAATATATACAATCTCAAAAAAACTTTGAAATTACAAGCCACTTACAAACAGTACATCATAACCAACAAAGTAAATTTAACTAAGTAATAATTAAATAGAAAGGCAACTCAATAATTCAATAGTAAGACCTAATCATTTAATAAATAAAACCATGTCTGCTAATCATTCATCCAACTGTTTTTCTGTTTTTCAAAAAAATTGAATTATTTATTCATTTTTATGCAGATTGAAACATAATAATAATATTAAGTTCTTATGAAAGAAAATTTATTTATATTTTATGGTAAATATAATTAAACTTAAGTAATTTGCTTATTAATTATCACACATTTAATAATTGGTTTTTTATTTGTTTTTATTTTATAGAATACTATGTAGGGTTGTTTTATACTGTTGAATCGGTAATATATAGGCACCAGCGAGAGATAGAAAGAGGGAAAAATTAAAATTAAGCAAGAAAAATTAAGTACACTTTCAAGTATATAGGATTTTCGGAATTTTAATCATCTAACAAATAATATGCAAAAAGTAAAAAAGAGCATTGGTTATTTAATCAAAAAAATTGGAATCGTAAATAATACCTTGGAAAAAAAAATAAATAATTTAAAATTGTTAACATTCAAATTAGTGTTAAAACTTTTAAGTCGTGTAAAATGTTATCATTATATCCATTTTTTGTATGTAAACAAAGAACTCATGGGAAATGGGCATAATATAATCATATTATTGAGGAATTTGTTTTTTTATTTGTTCATTTTAAACGTTTTAAATTTAATTTAGAATCATAATATACCTTTATAAATTTACCTTTTAATTTTTAATACCTTTTAGTCACTTGTTAAAAATGTAAACATTTGCCCAATCTCATTAAAACAGTGTGCTCGCTTATCTTTTTTATTTAACTGAGTATCAATGATGGAGCTTTTAAGTTACATCTTAATACTAAATTAATTGGAAAACAAAGGTCTTTATAGATCTATTTGGAATTTATTTTAAATTATGACATAGCTTTAGCTTTGAAACACTTTCAAAAGGACAACCTTACTGAGTATTTGAAAAAAAGCAGATTAATAGATTTTACTTGATACATTATTTGAAATAAGTTTATCCCTTATTATGGTTTCATCCTAACTGTACATCAACAATATGTCTTAAAGGAATTACAAGTCAATAAGACTTCCTAAATAATTAGGTTTTGACAAATAATCAAAAATAACTTTTCTTTAAAAAATAAATCAACGAATTTCTTAAATTTAAATAAAAAATAGAATGATAAGATACTTTAAAAGGAAACTATCAAAAAATTTTAAATTTTATGTTTTTGCCAACGTCTAAAATGTATAATTTGGTACAGGAACGAAACTAAGATTGAAAATCGTGGATTAGAAGTCATCAAGTATGTCTGAAGTCCTAGATGAGAGACTTCATACAAGTTATCAAGCATGTACGAAATATCTAATCTAGAACTTTTCGAAATTCATCGTTATTTTGGCTGATATATACAGATAAGTATTTAAATTAAGTATATCAAATGATGGAAAAATTTTAATGATTTTAAAATGACGTGAAAAATATTTTTATTTACGTGAACGTTAATAGGTATTTCTTGCAATATATCTTTATTTCACTACTTATGAAATTTTAATAGTTTTTCGAATTAAATTTATATATTCCTTTGAATTTTTCGTTTATAAATACGAAATTTGTGTGCAATGATTTTTACTTTACATATGTGTCATCCATTGTTAAAATTAAATTAATTATAAAAGCATTAATTTCATGCAAATAGTTTCTTATCTTATCAACTTCATTTGAGATTATTATAATTTGTTTATATTTGACGCAGCTTGTCCTTACTTGGACCTTGCGTCTTTAAAACCAACCAACCAACCAACCAACCAATCATCTTTACATTTTTAATTAAATAGTTATTAACAGAGAACTCTTCTTATCCTATATGACTAACACAGAAGAAAAGGTAGATAACCACCTCAGAAAAATTCATCTCATTTAATTACATCAGAAATATTTAGATAAAATGAGTTTTGTTTTATAAATGAGTTTAAAGCAAGAGGCAATGTATCTAATGAAACTATGCTGTTATTTGTCTATAAAACCATATTCTCCCAGGAAAACTTTTTAATTTTATCTGTGTGATTTTTTATTAAAAATATCATATTTTATGGCTTTACTTATTCAATTAAATAAATTGCATAACGGATAAAAATAAATGCATTGAAAATCATTTAAAAAAAAATTTAAAACTTTTGTAAAGTGAATAAATTTTTTTAATTCACCTAATTTCAAATGCTATAAATTCGTACCATCTAATAAAAAAGAATCAAAAGTTATAAAACTGATTTGTTAATTTAAAACTAAGCAAAGAAAAATACAATATTATTGCTTGGAAATTATCTTGTTTTGCAAAAAGATATCATATGAAGGTATTCGTTAAAATTGCTCTGATGTAGCAAAGATAGTGTATTCCTGTTTAGGTATTGAGAAACCGTGGACCACAAGTTTTTCATTGGTGACAGATTGGAAGAACAAACAGACCAAAGAATTGTAGAACAAGGTAGTGACGATCAGCTTGGTCCGTATTCCTTTCACTCTTACATGAAATGAAAGAGATTCGCATCAGTTATTTGGTTTCGTCCAACACAATAATTGATTTATTTAAAGTATAATCTCCCATCACTATAGGCTGAATATTCTATCTCACTCAAACTAAGAAACTTTGATACCACGCCTATAGACCAATAGATTTTGAAAAGCATTTTAATATTCTCCAGTGGAATTCAGTATCTAAATGATTTTTCATAGATTAGAAATAGGAGGCATTTATGTGTCACGAGAGGAAAAACAGAAAACTCACAAGTATATAACCGATGGATGTGCATGTAGAATGTATTGGTTCCTTCTAACCTTCTTCTATTGTTTAATAGTGTCAATAAAGAAACCAGTTGTCTTATAGTCCTACCAGCCCTGCCCTACCACTAGGCCATGGTGAGCCCCTGAATTAAGAAACTTTTTAGAAAGAAGCTTCGTGTTTTCTATGAGCTATTGTTAAAGCTTATGCGAAAAATAAAATATCATCAAAGGTTTGATTATCAAAGGTTTTTTAAAAATCATCAAAAAATAATGAAAATTAGCTTCAACTTTTTAAAAGTTAAAATATGCGTTCTGAGTAAGACGAACCTATTTTAGATGAGAAGCATGAAATATTGTATTGCTTTTTTGAGCACATAAACCCTATTATATGAACTTATCTTATAAGCAAATTCCTTCATTACCATTGAGAAATATTAACAATGCTATTTAAACGTTAAACATTGTTTGTGCTTGCTCTCTCTATAAGGAGATGAGAGAAAGTAAAAGAATCACTGACACACAGTAAGCAAATTAGGAATAGTTGAAAAGATTGCCAATAAATTGAAAAAACTTTATTTAATTTTGAAAGATTGCCTAAACCAATAAAAAGTTTTTATATCCCCCCCCCAAAAAATGGGGCCATGAAATTCAATTCCACACACATCAGTCATTTAAATAAAATTTGTCTTTTCTATTTAAATAAAATTACTGGTCTTCAAATAATTTCAGTGGAGATCTTTTAGTTCTAAATGTTGTTCTAAAATCATTTAAAACTTAGTTACTTTTTTATTATCATCAAATTTATGTAAATCATTTTTAAAGTTTAAGTAATATGTATACTATTAAGAGCTTAGTAATTTGTTATTTTGTTGCAATTTGTTGCGTTTCGATCATCAATGCGATTCTCCTCAAAAAATACTAAAATAGATGAATTTCGAAGAAAAATATTTTAAAGGAAGCAATTTTTTCTCTAAAGTAAGCCATTAAAAGGGTTTTCAATGGAAAGATTTGCGAAAACAATGCTTTAAGAATAAGAAATCTTTTATATGTTTCTATAGTTATTCTTTAAAATGAAACATTAGCCATAAAATGGTACACTGAAGCTTGTGGAGGCTGTTTGGGTGATTGAATGGTTCAAATAAAAAGTATCATTCATTTGTTGAGAACTCTCCTAGAAAAAGGAATTAATTCTTCAACTATAGAAGAGAATATTCTAAGCATTTATTTAAACCAACAAAAATTTCTCGTTTGTCTGTATGATAAAAAGCCTTTTAACACATCGAAATTGATCATCTTTATCATGATAACATCGAATTAATATTTATAACGAAATAATAATAATAATATACGAACTAAGGGTTAACTTCTTTATTTAACTAATTAGCAACTCAAATTCATAGAAATGTGTATATATATATATTTTGTTGATAATCATAATTTACCCTTTGTACCCTTTTATTTAAAGAAGAAACAATGCAACAAATAAATTTAATTTCTCAATTTTTTTTATCTATAAATGGTTGAAAAAACTGTTCTATCTCATAAGGTCCTTGTTCATATATATATATATATATATATATATATATATATGTTACCGTGAAAGTCCGAAATCTGGAGAATGTCGACATTCGCTGGTGAATGTCAACATTCACGTAGTCGCTTGGTGTATGTCCGAAATATTTGCTAGATATCCTCATTTCTCACTTACACCGGCAAATGTCGACATCCACAATGCACTAATGGTTAATCTTGAATATGCGTTTCATCTCTCCGTATCCGGAGAGGAGAAATGCAGATTTGCATTTTCTTATCTCAATATTTCAGGCGTGAAAAACGTCACATGTGTGACGTAACTTATCGCCTCTCTTAGAAAGGAGGAGTGACCAATCACGGTGAGTAGAGGAAGTGTAGAGGATTTTTAACCCGCGGGACAAACCTGACAACAAACAAATTAAATGCTGTGGTGGAAAGGGAAGCCCGTTGACTTTGTGTTCCAGCAAAACACAACGTGCTCTAGGCCGCACCTCTTTGTTGACGTTGCCTTCTGTTGTCTCCTTTTCGAGCTCTTTAATCATCTTTTCAAATTCCACCAAAGCTTGTCTGTGATTGTCGACATATACCGGCGATGGTCCGAAAGTGCAAGAAATGTAATCAATTGTACGGTCTTTCACCAATGTTTTTGGCATGTGTTGACATTCACCGGTGAATGTCGACATTCTCTGATTTCGGTCTTTCACGGT
>JAPDSC010083321.1:144084-171444 GCA_026290005.1 Latrodectus geometricus | reverse complement strand
TTTTTCAGAATTTCTCGTGCCAGTTAATAATGATTAAATACATCAAAAAAATAGAAAATGCATATCTCACAATTTAAATTTACAGTCTAAACTTTTAAATACTTATTCACTGAAGGTGAAACATTCTAGTTGTTTCAAAACTAACTTTGAAAAAATTCTTTGGAAGAACGTTCCGGCACTACAGTGACATTTGAAGTCAGAGAAAGTGAATGAACAAATATCTTTCTTCTACAACGAATACTTTTGGGATTCTTTTAACGTTTATACGAAACGAAATTCAATAAATACTTTCAAAGATATAAATCTTTACAGATTTCCTTTATTGTTATCATTTATATTTCGAATCATTTAGGTATATCTATCATATATCATTTATGTATTTAAAACAAAAATTAATTGTTCATATTAAAGACATATATAATTATGAATAAGGTAATTTATGAGATAAAAATCCAATATTCATTAATATTTTTGTAAATTATATTAGCAAATAAAGTTTCTTCATTTATTGATATAACTTAATATTTATATAACTTGCTGAAATTTAAACAGATGTAAAATATAAAAAAAATCTCATAAATGAAAATCAAAGCATGCAAATGAATACTATAAATACCTCTAAATCTTTTTATAATGTAATAAGTAAAGTAAAATAATAATAAAATAAAACTATAATTGATTGCATAATATTTTTATTTAAAGGCAAATATAATAATAATCACGGCATCAAAAATATCAAAACTGACATCAATCAATATCAGCAATTAATATAGACTACAAATTGTCTATATTAATTGCTGATAAGATTACGCCTTGATGCTAGTTCGTAAATGTGATTAATATTAATAATATATAATTAAAAAAACATTTTTTCATTAATAACATACAATGATTGGTTTGTTTGAGATAACAAAATGTATATCTACTCTTAAATGTTGTTAGGAATTTTGATTAGAAAAATTAAATTTTGAGAAAATTAAATTTTAGAATAATAGTAGCATGGTTTTAGGAGTCTTTAAAAAATATTTTAATAAAAATATTACTTAAATTTATGATTTAATAAATTTTCAAATTAATATTTTTCTATTTATATTATTTGTTAATTTTTTAATTGAAAAAGAATGTATTTAAGTATTTTTGCATATGCATAAACATATGTGTTACAATATAAGTGATTAATCCAGTGATTATGTATAGTAACCATTGTCTAATCCTAATCACCACTATGAACATGGTAAAAGTGATAAATTATATTAAATATTTATTACAGTTACTGGTTTGTTTATAAAGTCCCCCCTGTTTCTAAAAGATAAACTCCATTTTAAACTTCTAATACCACAGCTGACAAATTTTGTGAATCACTTCTTGCTCGCTCTACATCTGGTACTCGTAGTTTATTGGGTATTCAATTTTACACGAAAAATATTAGCTTAGAAATTTTCAATTATTCTTTTGCTTATAACTCTAAGCTTACTTTAACGCTTATCCTATGTTTTTTTATTTGTTTTTGTCTAATTAATGTATTTGTCAGCCTAAAATGGGTCACTTCTTCATTTTTTATTGAATAGCAAAATTATCTGCAAGTGGACAGTCTCTTAACAATGAATCGTTATTTTTCATATAAGGATAATTTTCTATTTCCTTGTTGTATATATCCAAAACATTAGAAGAAGTAGGTCTAAGGTTTGGTAGGTTTGTAGCCACTGGCCATTTACCTTGATTTTATAGTGAAATTGATTGGAGCCTAAAATTAATCTGCATAACAAATAGACAGTTCTTGCACACACAAATAAATTTTAAACAGTAATTTTAACTTAAGGGATAGTAAGTACTCCCAAGGGATTGTACAATACATGGCAATGTATATTTGTAATAAAAAATTAGAAAGATTCAATTTCTTGATTTATATATTTAAACGAAAAGAATAATTTACAGAAACATAATATTTATTCGAATACAATTATTTACATACAAACATTAAGAAAACAAAATTCTTGATTAATACAGTTATACATGATAAACAATCAAATTTATTTAATTGTTTCTTTGAGATTTTCTAAATAAATTTTATTAATTATACACATATAAATTATATATGTCAAAAAAACATATATACACATATATAACAACATTTTTTTATATAAATATATATAGAAGTTAAGAAGGAGAAATAACTATCTACAAAGTGTGTTATTAAGAAAAAGATTATGACAGTAGTAAAAGAAATGTAATAAGTGAGGGACTAAGTAAGTATACCACTCCTGTTATAAAGAAATAGGCACGATCATGTCCGATTACAAGGTTTGTTTGTAAGCATTCCGAAACTCGAGAGACGAATTTGAGAAGTTGTTGCTGGCATCAACTATTTCAGATTATGAAATGCTTACTTATTTTGATTTTTTCATTCTTATTGGACATTTAGGGAAGTGGATCGAAAGATGATGTCTCCTGAATCAGAGAGATGCAATTTAACTATTGTGACTTCAGTGAAATTTAAATTAGGTGTGGGGACATGCGAATGACTAATTCTTGATTTAATTAGAATTGCTGTCCCTCCCTGGGCTAGTGCTCTATCATTCCTGTATACATTATAATTTGGAAGTTTAAGAGAGTTTCCACAAGTAAGGTGGGTTTCTTGTAACATGATAATGTCTGGATTATTTTTTATTACAAAGTTTTTGAATTCACAATATTTTTTGAGTATGCCGTTCGCATTCCATATCATAATTTTTTTTTATCGCACATAACATTAATTACCATTAGTACTATCTGTAATACTAAGGGCTTTCAGAAGAATGTTGAGTTTATCAGTCGGGTGGACAGCTTTTTCCAAGAGGGGGACAGATTGGAGAAGTGCTGGATAAGCTTTAAAAATTAAATTGATTTCCTTAAATAATTTCATAATTGATTGGACATTTTCAAATTGGTTGATATCCTGAAGGGGGTTTGTGGGTTGGGGGGGTTGAGTGCCACTTTTTGGGCAGCTGCCTGGGCAAAAGTTAAGTCTTTTCTCTTCATGTTAGCAGTGGGGATAATAGGGAGGGCAACTTTTTTGTTTTTGTTTAATGGATTGACCGGGCAACCCGCGTAAGAAGCTGTGTGATTGTTGCAACATTTAGGCTTCTCAAGTCTTTTGTGTGGACAATCTCTGGACGTGTGTTTATTTCCACATTTAACACAGTTAGGTTTAAGACGACACACCGTAGAGCTGTGGCCATATCTCTGGCAATTGTAACATTGTATCGGTCTGTTGTTAATCTATCTCTCCACTTTTATGATGGCATTCATTATTTCTTTTGTTTCAAAACTTTTATGAGCTATTTCGTTAGAATTAAGTGTGATAAGGAAGCATGGGATAGGCTCCTTAACTCTGTGTCTTTTCATAACTACGACTGATGCTACATCAAAACCTTTGTGTGTTAATTCTTCAGAAATTAGGTTAGTGTCTGTGGTGGGAGGTAGACCTTTAAACACTACCTTGATTGGCTTTTCTGCTCGGTGTTTAATAACCAAGCACTCAATTTCCTTTTCCATTAAATATTTAGTTATTCGCCTATGCGCATCTGGAGACGATGGTGTTACTTTCAAATATTCTCCTGAGAGTTTAGCTATCATATTTTTTATCAAATCCTTGTTTAAGTTGATTTAGAAGTTCATTATAATTGCTTACAAATTTAATAAGAATTGGTGGAATTATGTTTTTTTGAGTGACGTTTGTATTGCTTAGCGTACTTTCAGCTGCATTTTCATTATTTTGGTTTGGAATGTTATTTAAAGCAGAAAATTTATTAGAGGTGCTAGTTTGTTGTTCCATATGTATAGTTTTAACACTAGCAGTTTTTTTTGGTCTACAAAAGCCTTCCTCATCACTATTAGTAAGGGCTCTTTTGTTCTTAGTGGGGGTCATGTTATAAGGATTATGGGCAGTACTAGTTGAGGGGGTTTGGGAATAGTGTAACATAACATTATTTGTGTGAAATTCATTATTGACAACAGTATTAGTTTCAGGTACATTTACAACTTTTTGAGAAACAGCATTATATACATAAGCATTAGAATCAATACACATTTCATTATTTAACAACAAAGCATTATTTACATCAGTACAATTTTTACCAACAATATCATCATTAGAAATATTAGAAGCAGTAGTATAATTGACCTTTACATTGGCATTACCATTAGAGTTTATGTTTTTATTATTTGTATTTTTATTAACACAGGTGGAAATATCTGAATCAGATGAGTTTTTAATTCCATTAGTATTAACACTTTTTAGATAAGGATATAGAGTTTTAACATTGCTAGAAAGAACAGACCATTTAGTTTTATTTTTGGTTACTTTCGATGATTTTTTACTATTTTTGTTACTTTTAGATTTATTAAGTTTCTTAGAATTATTTTGAGATAAGTTATCAAATTCACTTTCGGTATCAGAATTAATGCATACAGATTTACCAATATTATCGCCATGTATTGAACAGTTGGAAATTAAGCAGTATCCCAATTGGGAGTACTTACCCCTAATTCGCTGGGTGTTGAGGAAGGCTTTCTGATATATTCCGTTGTAATTAATCCATATTGGGTTGTTGGAGTAATTCACATCACAGGTTTCAATATTTTCTATCAAACGCTTTTGCGTTGATGCTAAAGTTTCCAAAAGCTCACTATTTCTAGCGAGTTCACGGAGTAGATCGCAACGCTCAACTTTTGTTATTGGAACACTCGGGTCTATAGCTAAAAAGTCGTCTAGTCTCGGCACAAATGATTTTATTGCATGAAGAAAGATATCACAATCATTGGAAGAATAGGGCACATTACTGATCACTTTTTGCAATTGCTGGTCCTGAAGAGAGCCCTTCGACTCGTCGTAATCCATTGTAGGGTTAAGCACTACACGTGGGCTTGAGTTAGTAACACACAACACTGAATCACTGGTATTTGAAACACTGTTAGTGGAAATGACATGATTAATTGGAGTATTAACCGCAACACATATGTTGTAATCACTTTCAATCGAGACACTGTTAGAAGGAATATCAAAGTTATTCGAAGAAGCATCCAAGTACTCCTCATGAGTAGTGCAATCCATTGTATCGGGGAGGGACAGGTCGCCTAACGGGAGACCCTCACCGTCATCGTCCAAAACATTATTGAGTTTCTGTATTAAAGTTTGAAGTTCTTCGGTTCTGAGATATTTGAATCTTTCGATGATTCTTTTATGAGAATCTCTCAGCAAAATATTTTATACTTACTATTAAAAGCTTCTAAATCAATGATAGACAAAGAGTACATTTAATATATTTATGAAATTTCTTTTTTTCTACAAAATTTGAACTTTGGATTATTTACTTATTTCATTACTTTTCTCTTTTTCTCTCTCTTTCTCAACCAAGAACTTTCTCCACATCCTAGTTTGCACGCTGATTTGAATTTTGAGTTTAACCTTATATATAAAAAAAAATAAAAGACGTGGAAAACTTATATATTTAAAAAAAAAAAAGAAATTGCCATGTTTGTTATCTAGTTAAAACATTTTAAAAATCAAATGATTACTTTGATAAGAATATGATTATTTATAAGTAAAAGTAATCTGAAAGTATGATTATACTAAAAATTATGTTCATGATCTGCATTTCAAAATATTAATATTTAATTTAAGTATTTTGTATAAAATTCTATAAATCATATTATGACTCATTCAATACAATCCTTAGAATATATTTAAAAGTTAAGAAGTTAAAATTTTCTCGCAAAGAATTCTTTGAAATTTTAAATAATTTTCAAGTAATTAGGATGAAACTTGAATTAACTTGAGAAAACTATCTTTTTTTGATTATTTAATAACCCAGAAAAGAAGAGATTTAATTTTGTTACATTGTTTTCCATTATTTTTGATTAAATATTTCTAAATAGGTACTAAAATAGTTAAAAGTAAAAAATTAAGTATAATCTTGTAATAAATGTACTGATATATTTTATTGTATCAAATAATTTTACCTTTTATAATTTATTATAAATTTTCAATACGCATTAACTTATAACAGTTATTTAGGAAGTTTATTGTACAATTATTTTCAAAATGAAATGAACATTATAAGCTCATCAACTCCTCTAAATGAGACCTGAAAGTTTCCGTATTATAAACAAAAAATGCTATTTATTTAATGTATGTTTGAATTATAATCTTGTTAGAATATATGAAGTTAATCTATAAGTGATATATGCAATTTCGATAAACATGGCAAAAAGTATTTGAACAGATCTGTGGCTTGTTATGCAGTTAACATGTGAATTATTTATAAATAAGCATCATGTAATACATTCTTTTTTCTTTATTACTTCACCTTAATCTGATTTTGTCTGTTGTTTTTGCCCTTGAACAATAAATGCTCGTTTTTACTACCGAGAAAATTTCCCATAGGGGTGCTCTTTCTAACACTTAGATGAAACATGCGATATGTAATTTTCCCCCGTGGTAATAAAAAATCTATGAAGTGACTTCATTTGATTTATTTTAAAAATTAATTTATAATGAAGATTATGAATTATGATATTGTATAAGTTGCGGAATTGAATAAACAATAAAGAAGTTGACATTTTTATTTTATTATTGATTTTTAAAATAATAAATTTTTTTACAAAAAGAAAGCTTATTATGTCTTTATTGTATTATATTTCAATCATATTAAGGATTCAATAAAAAAACAATAAAATTAATACACATTGTTTGAAATCATTTTCATTAAATGATAGCATTATAATATTTGAAATCTATATACAAACGTATACAGATTTCAAATATTATTATAAAGCGATTAAGTAGTCTTATAAAAATACTCAAATACAAATATTTACTTTAAAAATTAAAAAAAATTGTTATTTGAATTGTTTCATAGTGAAAATGTCTAATGAAATACAAAAATAAATTATTGAATTTTTATTATAAATTGTTTAGTACATTTTAAAATGTTCTTGTCTAACCATTTACCAATTTGTCCAACCAACTTAGTGAGAAATAACTTGACATTAATTTTATAAAAGAAAATAAATTACAATATGTTAAATAAAATATATTTTTGTTCGAAAAATGAATTATTGAATGCAATATGAGACAAAGATTAAAATATTGTTTACTTAAATATTCAGGCTTCTATTTAGGGACAATGCCCTTAGTTTTTGAATTTCTTTCACGATAAAATATTTACTGATAAAAATAAATTTGTGTGTTTTTTTACTTGATAAAACAAATAAATAATTTATTAGTTAACTGCGTAAGTATATTGTTTTAAAGTTACGAAACAACAGAATTATTAGAAAACAAATAAATCCTTAATTTTCTTGTGTTCCACTACATTCTGAAACTAATACATTTAGTCTTTTGAAATCTATATCACAAAGAAGCCTAATTAGCAGGATTAGTACATACAGAAATCAAGATATTTTCCTAGATAGAGAAAACAAAGTTGAAAAGGCTCTGTATCGTATATCATTAGTGTTACAAAATACTTTCTATAGAGAAAAGTTTGAGAGAAATTAGAAATTGATCGAGAAGACATATCTTAAAAATCTCATGAATGATTTATCATTAAAAGTAGAAAATATATATCATTCACTGAAAAAACATATATTTAACTAAAACAATTTCTATGAAATCAATTTTAATTATTTCCTATTTGACTTAAAAAAAAGAATTTAAATAACCCGAGTTAAATGTTGTGTAATTTAATCAATTTAGAGAATTTTTGTTAATTAATTTTCAAATTGTACTTTAGGTTTTTGAATTTTAAAAAATAATATGTATTTACAAACAGGATTGTTGCTAAATCTAAAATTTTAAAATAAAACTACAAATTAGAAATTTTTTAAATATTTTTTTAAATTAAGTTATTAAATTCTTCAGAAACTATAAATTTTTCAGGAAGTTTTGGTGAGAAATATTCATTTAATAATTTATCTTTTAATGTGACAAGCAATGAATAAAATATTTTAACTTCTTAAAAACAATTAAAAATCATTAATGCAATTCTATGTTCACTGGCCAAATTTGTCACGAATACTTTCCTTTAATTTTTTTAATTTTTATATATTATTCATTTTACATATTCATTTATTCAATTTAAAGTTATATATCATGAATTTATGTATGTGAGTATCATGAATTATTTTATAAACGTCTTAAATTGGTGCAAATTAATTTTTTCATGCACCATAATCTGTAAAAATACTTTTCCTGTTTTAATAATTTAATATTTTCTAATGTTTATGCCATGTTTGTTATATAACATGTATTATTAATAATCATAATATTTTTCTGTAGATGTAATTTTATATATTGCAATATAATATGTATACTTGATTAGTAGTATTGCTATCTAATACTACAATAAAACTCTAAGATTTAAATTTTAAAGAAGTAAATTAATTTTTTTTTAACTCTCTCTAAAAATTTATACTAGAATGATAATCTCTTTCTAACTAAAAAATTATATTCTATTACGAAATTTTGATTATACCAATTGTAATGAATTTAAAACATAATTTATACTGACTTTAAGTATCTATAAAGTTGCTACGTTACGATGTTATTTATTTAAGAATAAAATTTAAGAATTAATGCATTATTTAGAGAAGTGTTCAATGATTATATTATTGATTCAATTTATTTTTGTCTAATACATAAACGAGATTTCATTTCGTTATGCAAAGTGCAGTTTGAAATGTTGTTCATTAAATTATTTTGTAATGTTAAAACTTTTATGATTGAAATGTAGAGCCATTGTTTTCAAGAAAAAACTAAATTTTTTTGGGATTTTTAGAATATTTTGAGTGTGTACTTCTAATATGACATATCAAAAAATCTAATATGAATGCTGATTTTTTAGATTGCATTAATTTAATGCTCAGTTCATAAATAAATTAGAATTTAAATTACGTTTTTTATGACTATACTTTTATGTGTTAATTTGCAGAAATTGTATATTTTCACATTTAAACCAAACCTTCAATTAGGAGTATTTTTTAAATTATTGAATATTTATGTATTCAATATGCTGTATAAGGAAAATATATGGTATAAGGTATTTTGTTTTTTAGGAAGAAATTAAAAAAGTCGGGATTCTGAGATCTTGGTAAGGGATATATACACGGTAAAAATCTATTCTCTAGATTAAGTAAAAATTCTGTCAATCATCTGTCAAATATGAATCTATTGTAGATGAAATCAGAAATAATACAGAGGAAGTGTGTTCATAAAAAATGTATATACATTTACATACATTTAAGAAATAATTAAGAATTTAAGTTATGTGTCTATAGGAATTATTATTTTAGTATTTTATTTCTTTTTTAAAGAACTTCTCAATGAATACTTAAATATCGTAATCAACATCAATAATCGCTGATATTACTTTTTTTAGGTTACTGTAGATAATTAAAATATACTTTGCTCAAAATTTGTTAGTTTTATACATTTTTAATTTTAAAATTTTGATTTGAGAAATCATTTAAGTTTCATACATATGCGATGAATTCTTTTATAACTTATTTTTAACTTAACTAGTAGGAGTTAAATTAACTTTAATATTGTTCTAAATAAACTATTAAGTAAATTATGGATACAATTTGAATTAAATCATAATTCTTTTATTTGTATAAAATTAAAAATAATACTTTTTTACAACAAAACTATACTTTTTGAAAGGATGTGTAACACATTCTTATCAAAACGAGACTCATATTGTCAATTATAACTTCAGTTCATTTCAATATTATATCATTTTTAATAAAAGTTTTATTAAAAATTGCATTTTTCAATGCTAAACGTATTTAATTTTGCCATTTTACAAAAAAAGAAAAAAGATTATTTTTTCTCATAAATTCATGTTATTATAACAATTAATATAATATAAATTAATATTATGCATAATTTACATAAATCTTAGAGACAAAATCACTTGGATGAACTTTCAGATTGTGTTATAAGCACACTCTTCGTCAGGGTAGATTCTTTTAAGTTCAATTTTCAAAAATGATGAAAATAAGATGGTTTATTGATTGAATAAGAGAAAAACGTTTGCAACCATTTAAGTTCAGAATGTGCTATAATTATAGAGAAAACAGAAAGAAATATCTCTATAAAAATAAAATATTTTTGATATTTCAAAAAATGTAATTTTCTTCATAATAACTTTTTTACTGATGTTGCATTTACGAGAAAATAATATTTATACGTCTCTGTATATATTTGCTTATAATTCAGGTCAGAAGGTAATGTGTTTTTTGTTTCTAGTGTCTTTAATAAAATTCACAAATTATGTTATAGATATTATTTCATTGATAGATTTCATGTGGCTTTTTTTCTTTCTTCTATAAGTAAAAGCTGTTTCATATCTTTTTTGAGCAAAATGAATATATTTTGCTTTGTAATTTGATTAATAATTGATTGTTTGTATTAAAATATTTTGATATAATGATTAAGAAAATTATTATATTAGGTATGATTACCTCTCTTGGATTACATAATTTTATTCAGGTTTAAAGAGGAAATACTCAATATAGTTTAATGGGTACAAACATATGACGAGACTTCTCATTAGAATTCATAAAAGGACTGTCTTATTATAGATATTTATTGAATGTCATTTAATACACATCAGTCTCATCATATCATTGAAATGCAATTTGCTGATTATGAAATATTCGAATATATGTCTTAATTAAAACATTGAAATGGATGTCCCACTATAAAAAGATACCATCATTTTTGCACATTGGAATGATGAAAAGTGAATAGCCGATCATATAAAAATAATAAATAATATATATATATACAATGTATTACATAATACTGTAAGATCATAATGGTGTACTAAATATGGTTTTCAACACTTAAAATTAATCTCATTTTTAAAATGTTTATTTTTTTATTATTAAGGAATGGTTGATGACTAAGAAATAAGAAAATATCTCTCTCACTCCCTCTCACACACATAAAAGTTATATCTTGATAGTAAGATTGGCTTTTCTAGAAGTGAAAAATATTTTTGAAATTTTGAGACAACAGTTGGCTAAACTTTTTTCATTGATAAAATGTTTGACAGCTGAATAATTTATCTTATTATTACATTCATTTAGTAATATATTGCAGAAAAGAAGTAATTTTTTTTATAAGAAATACATTTGATTCCATTAATAATCTCAAATATTCTTATGCATTCATTTAATATAAGAATGTAAGATATTAAAAAAGAAATACAAATTTATGAACATTTTTATGCTTTGAATTTATAAGATGTCATCAGTTTTTGCATAATCCAATTTTCTAAGTAATTTAAAAGGAACATTAAAAGCTGTTGATAAGTATTATATAGCAGATAAAAAGTATGTATCTAAACATATATTTTATTATTTATTAAACCTATATATTTAATATAAATGAATTACTGTTTTATCTTACGATTTATTATTATTATTTTATATATCAATGACCATTGTGTAAAAGAATATGAAGTATATTCACTCATAATTGAATTCAATTTATTAGATGAAAACAGTTTGCTCTTAAATATCTTTCAAAATATTTTGCAAAAATTTCCTTAAGAAGAAATGATATCCTTTTTATTTTAAAATATTTATAAAGTTCATAATTTTATAGTTAGCTGGTATAGGATCTGAGTAAAAATTTATACAGCATCCCTCATACATTTAAATCGGTTTTCCAACTCAAAGGAAGCTAAGCTATTTATGACAAAAAATGTGTTATTTTTTTCAAATTTTAGAATTTTTTTTTACAATTGTCACTCTTTTAAAAATTACATTTCTATTTTTCTGCTGTATTTATAAATTTATATTTTTATTTCATGACTTTGTATAATGTCTGATATTTAAAGAAATTATATTATTGTAATCAGAAGTTAATAGAGGTAAATTAAATATTAAAAATCATAAAAAACTATTTGAAATTACTTGTATTTACAAAATGAGTTTTAAATCCTATTTTCGTATTCATCAAAAAAGTTTTTTTTCACATTAATGCATTATGATTTCAATTTTATTTTTTAACATTATATTAATATGTATGTAATTCGGGGATTTTATTTATATTTAGATATTCTATTGATTTTTCTTCTATAATTTAAGGGAGATTTAAATTCCTTTCCAAAATAAATTTCAATGCCTTATAATTATGAATAAGAATTCTTAACTATCTTCCATCTAAAAACATTTATCTAGAGATATAGCATCTAAAGATAAAAACGTGTTTTTTATAATATGTAATACCATATTTTCTGTTGTATTAAGCTGAAATTAAAATTAAATTAAAATATTTTTGCAGTTATTCAATGTGAATCAAATGGGAAAAAAATATTCATTTTATTATTAAATATGAAATGGAATATAATCTAATTTTCAAATTATACTATCTTGTTATGAAGAGAATTCTATTTATACATTTAAAATATAATTCTACAAAAATAAAAACAGTAAAAGCGTAAATGCTAAAAATCCCTTTTTGAAGAAAAAAATTGGAATAATCTTCTGTAGTGAGATAATTCCTTAGTTTCGAAGATAGGATGGACATCAATGATTTTTTAGAATATATATTCAGAAGGAAAATGATAAGTCCAAATTCTTCCAGAAATTACGAATGAAAAATCTTATGCATTTTAATTAGATAAGTGTTTTTTCGATAAGAAGGGATGCAACGGATGAAAAGTCTTTAACGTTAGCGAAGAATTTTTTCTATGGTATTAAACAAAGAATTACTTAAAAGAATGGACAAAATGACTTTTTTTCGACAGTTGGAAAGAATTATGATGGCTAGACAATTAAAGAACTGCCATAAATTTCTTCTCTGTAACCTGAGGACAAAAACTCGTTATTATTGCTTCTCTCTATTGTCTTCTCTTTTTTTAAATGCATTTATATTTTAAAATTTTTGTGAGTATTCCAATATATTTTTCTTGTATGATTAAAGTTTTTCTCAGCATGTATGCTAATTAATCCATTATGAAACTGTTATTAATAGTCAAACTCAATTTCTTTATTTTATCATTTGAAAGTTTAGGGTATTATATGTATTTCTCTTTGCAAAGCTTCAGATATTTTATTAGAATTTTTGAAAAGTATATAATAATTTCAGTAAATTTTTATTTCAAAAATATTTTTTTTACCATATTTTCGTTAGCTTAAAATTATGAACAGTTTTCTACTCTTTTAAAGTTAAACATGAATAACTGTAAATATGAAGTTAAATATGAATCTGTTGTAAAATTTCATTATAGTTTATATATTTTTTTTCACATTTAGACGTATCAAATGCTTACACTTTAGTAAACAACCCTAGCTGATTATTTTCTTACATATATATGTCTTGTGAAATCATTACTACAATGTTTCTTGTACTAGCATTTTAGTATAAATTATAAAATTTATAAAAATTAGATAATTTTAGTAAATTTTATAGCACAAATGAATTTATTAAAAAATGTTAAAGTTACGTTTTAATATGTGTATATAATATTTGCAGCTTCGACAAATTACCCTTAAATGTAATTAAAAATAATTTATGTTGGCTGAAGATTCTCTAAATTTAATTGTTAAAAACCATCAATGTAAAGTGAAATTAAGGCCGCATTGTTGTTCTTCACATTCTAATTAAGGACGTATTGTTGTTATAGTATTTGTATAAAGAATATATATACAAATATTATAGATTATAGCATGCTATAAATTAGGAGATTAAATACAAGAAGAATACTATAGATAAGAGGTTTAACAATTATTAGAAATCAAAATAAATTAAGAGAAAAATAAAAACAAACTAGTTATAATTTAAGTTATTAATATATTTAGTCAAATAATGCTTATACAAATTTGAAATAATTATAAGCATAAGGTTTAACTAATTTATGATGAATATTTTGCTCATAAATTAGTACATAAAATTTGTTAGAAATAAGTTTAGGATGTTATGAATTTTATAAATAAGAGAAAGAAATTATTTTAGTATTTAAAAATCATTGAATTAACATAATTGTACTCATTAAACATGCATTTTTATTAAATATAACTCAGGTCTTAAAGCCCTTTGTATTGTAAATAACAATAATTTATTAATAGGAAACAAGAGATGATTGCCTTCATATTAAACTACAATTGCAAAGATATAGTGAATCATTTTTATTGAGGTTTTCTTGTAAACCATTCTAATGGTTCTAGTCCTATATTTATTTGCGTAGATATAATCTTCTAGTTCTCATATAAAAAAATTAAATGTTAGAGAATCACAAAATCATGTCATTTTTGTCCGAAGACATTTTATTTAAAAAAAAAATTATTATTATTTTTTTAAAAAAACTTAGAGGCATAAATTATAGTTGCAAATTTGTAAATTCTGAGTAACTGTTTAAATCCATATTTTTACATTTTCACTCATAAATAAATAAGAAGTCTAGGTAAATAATTTGTAGAAGACCTATAGAAAACTCACACATTATTTTGAAACATTCTGAAAAATATAAATTTCATTTATTAGACTCGGTTGCATATAATTTTCATTAAAAATAAAATATTTACTATGAGGAATTATTAATAATTGGAATCTAGAAGTTACATAAATATCAATATTTTATGTAAGAAAATATATCTTTGATAATTGCATAAATTACATAAAAGCAAGAAGCGTCCGTGTAGTTAAATTATTTACATATCTCTGTTTCACGATTTTTATTCAGAATATTGATATTTAAATTATAAATCTTTTGATTCTGCGAAGAAAATCAAAAATTTCTGTTAAATTATAAGAGTGGATTTAAATATTTCTAATTTAAAGATATATAATATTACATTAATAACTTAGTGTAATATTATATATCTCTAGATTACGATTAAGTTCTCATTTTAATCGCATTTTAATCTAATGCATTTGACCATTTTATATTCAAATAAATTTAGATCATGGAATATATAATTTGGAACAAATAGTATTTTATTACATAGTCTGTTTAAAATTTATTGGAATGATTTATTAGGAAATTTGGAATCTATATTAATTTAATTAAAAAATACTTTGCAAAATATTTTAGAAAGTGCATAAACTTTTTGACCAAATAATTTTCCTGCAATATATTATAACTAGTACAATGAATTTGACACATTATTACTCATTTGACAGTAAAAGCTGTATCAGAAACACAACAATATATATATATATATATATTGAATTTCTTGTAAAATAAGTAAAAGTAGTGAATCCCTTTAATTTTTAATTAAAAAATAAAAAAGGAAATTGAAATTAAATGAGATTAAAACCAGAAAAGAAATGTTGCATAGTTTTAAAAATATGATCAAAATATCAAAGCTCTATTTTTCTAAATCTTTCTGTTTTTTTAAATCACTATTGTTTCGATTTGATTCATAGGATAAGTATTTACCAGATTTTTATCTACAATAATATTGTTAGTTTTATAATTATCGACATATATATCTTTCCTGAGGCAATAAGTTATTAAGAAGTTAAATCTAAATTAAAATGATTTTTTAGCATATAAAAATTATATTTAATATATCTTTGTGAAACATATATATTGAATATTTAAAAGTCACAAAAGTTTTCGACTATACATTCACAAAAGCAATTTATTTCCTTTTTACATTAATGTAGTATTTTGGAGTATCATATACTACAAAATATAAATGTTTCCGTATTTGAACTTAAAACTTTTTAGATCAATTATTTTTAGAAACTATTTTTAGATCAACCTTCAAAGTATGAAATTAATATAGTTTCAAATATTCAGAATAAATTTCCATTAAAAATATAATGAAATGGGATCTCAAATGATACAGTTATCAGCAAAAAATTTAATTGGAATGTCAAAATAATCACAAATGTATAAAACAAGAATCAAATAATGTCAGAAAAATGGGTTTAAGACTGTCAAAAAATTTGCTAAAGAATATTATTTTGAGTGATTAATATGGTTGTGGTGCTATTAAAATATTTCTATAAGTATGTTTTTTAATGACTTTGAAGTTCTTATAAGGTGGTAGATAACACTGGCAGTAAATTATTTTCTATGTTTTTTATGTTATGAAGAAATATGCAGGAAAACTTTAAAATCTAGCTTAAATCGGTATAAACGCTTATTTCTGAATTACATCATCATAATATTAAATACGATAAAAATATCTTCAGAAATTGCATGCCATTAATAAACTTTATATATTAATTACAATACTTCGGTTAGTCCTATCCAAATTAAACTATGAATTTAAACTTATTAAAGCCCCTTCGAACAGCAAAATCATGTATTATGGTTGTGTATGGCAATATCACCCACGCTACATATTAGCACAAACATGATTGATAGGAAAAGTAATCTTGTATAATTAAGTTAAAACTGTTCAAATAATGTTGTGTTTATGTATTTTGAATGATGTAGAAAAAAATTGATTTATCTTTACTTCCATTTAAATTATTCAAGTATTACTGTTCTTATGTTATATTTATATTAACAAATCAAAACATTTTTCTTTCTGGTGCAGGTGGAAAATGCGTGTGATGGTATCAATAAAAATATTGACTTTGTACTGTGATTGAAGTTTAAAACAAATATATTTATTCCTAAATTGGCTGAGTTTAATGAAGTAACGTTTTTTCAGCCAAGTACATAAATGCCAATTATTTATATATTTTACTCTTCTTCGTTTTGCATATCTCTTGCGTGTTATACAAAATAATACACTGTATAATTCTAGGTATTGCTCCATTTAGAAAACTTATATGACTGGGAGTATATGTATGTAACTTTCTATACAAAAAAAATTCTAATTTTCAGTGCAGATCTCTTGTGGAGCATTGTAAAGTAGATTTCTGATTTATGTGTTATTTATTTCCTTTTTTACACATTGGACGAACAAGGAAACTGCTGTAGACAATCTGTTAATAAAGCTATTGAATATTTTAAAAATAATTTCTTAAAAAATATTTAAAGAAGGCTTCTGAAATAACTCAATATATTTAATCTTAAATCTATTTATATATATATTTAACGATTTGAATCTTACAAAGAATATGGATTTCACAATCTTATGTGTGTAAAGTTTGCAATCAATTTCTAAATCAGCTGAATAATCTATAGAAAATAAAAAATGAGTGTCTAAAATTCCTTTTATATAAAAGTTTTTCTATTTTATGATATTTAAGGAATTAGTTTTCAATAGTATTTATTAATAAAATTTAATTTATATAATTTTAAGAATTTATTTTCATTTCATTAAAAATACTTTTAATTTATTATATTTAATCTTTAATTTAGTTTAATGTGATATGAAATATACAAAAACTGAAAAGAAACATTTCTTTTATATCAGTCATTATATCAAAGGCAGTTTCGAATTCATATCACGTTGAAGTTTAATTAACAAGAATGTTTCTCTTAAGCCTTAAAAGTTTCTCTCGGAAAGATGCAACAATGTTTATTAAGCTATGAAAACATGTTTTGAAACTCTAATGATTCATCATTAGAGTTTCAAAACCTTTCTTTATAGATTAATTAAAGACGTGAACTAAGGATGATTTAGAAATTAGGTAGAAAAATTCTATTCACGAAGAGATGTATGTGCAAGTTCTAAGTCGGGGAGATAATTTGTGGAATAATTAATTAAGTTGAAAATATTAATTAAGATATAGAGTTCACATAGACTAAAATATAATTCCTTTGCGCCAATTATGAGTTAAAAATAAAAGGGTAGTTAAGTTTACAAAAATAAATAAATAAATAAATAAAAATAAAAAGGAAATAAATGCTTTAGTTGAGAAGTTAATGACACTTTAAAAACAGATAGAATGTTATCTAAGAACTACAATCTAATTCCATTCTGTTGATATTTATTTAAAATAAAAATAAATGTTTAGTATATTTGAGAAAAATATAGGGTATAAGTATATATACGTTGAGTAGTTTATAAGATTTTACAGATTTCTTGAAATTTTTTTATTTAAAATAAACATTATTTAATTGATATCATTATTTAAATTTTATAGAAAAATTTGACAATACCACAGTGGTTAATTTTGTTCTTAACCTGATTTTTCTATAATTTAAATCCTTCTAATATTCTTAATGTAAATTTGTTTATTCTTAGGTTATGAGAGAATTTTCTCTCATTATAAATTTTAAAAAACAACTCCATATACAGGGAATTTTGCTTCTGGAAATAAGATAGTAAATAATTAGATTTTCAAAATATATAATTTTTAATAGAAAAACATAAAACGACAGAATTAGATTTCTAAAAGTGAAAACTATTCCCGTTTTAATTTCATATTGTGAAACCCATTTTGCAGTTAAGTGAATGAAAAGTTACTTTGTATTAAATAAGTTAATTAAAGGAAACGATAAATTTTATTCACTAATTTTTAAAGATTTACCCATATTTTTTATCATGATTTATTTGGTAATGCTTGTAGAAAGATAAATCATTAAATATAAAGATTTTAGTTTATATAAATATTTAATAAAAAGTTAAATTTTCAAACTTGATGAAATCAATTTACCATGAAAAGAATCCTAGAATTAAAGTTTGGTAATTTTTATTGAAAAGGTATTCTCATTGAACATAATATTATTCATTTTAAGAGATTTGCAGAATAAATCTTAAGAAAATAGTTCTTAAAAAATAAACATAAAACTATTTTTTAATGAAAAATAAAACTATTTTTTAATGAAATTTAGTATTTTGATGAAATTTATAATTTTAAAGTAATTTAAATTTTCAGTTTATTACTTAAGTTATATTTAATTAACAAGCAAGAAATGTTTTGAATTTTTTAAATAAACTATTTAGTATATTAATTTGAAAAAATAAAAATTTTTAGTTTAATTCATGAAATTAATCACCATTACACTAATGATTTCTTTTATTTTAATGCAAGCTTATCTTCTTCGAAGAAAATTATTTAAATAATCATGATCAAATATATTCTTCCTTTAATAGTGTCAATAATACTAACACTTTTTGATAAGGCTAATCATTTTTTATGATATCTGGTGAATGAAGAACAAATAAAATGTTTTCTAAAAAATAGTCACCGATAATGATATTAGTGAGCTTCGTCCGTTTTACCTACGTTTACGTAATATTGAATTGGATTCTTTAAAAGTAAATGTTATTGGGAGAAAAATTTATTTAAATGTTTTATTTCTTCTTTCCAGTAGTTTTAGATATTTAGCCATTCAAACAAATATTGTAATAGATAATGTGGTAATGGTAGTCGTTGCCTATCATGCACACAGGATCAGAGTATTCTATTAAATTGAAACATTATTAATTACGAGAAACTAATTTATTATTGACAAACAAAGATGAGAATGAATATCACTGGTACGCTATCATTTCGTATGAAATATCAACAAATATTTATTAGGACAGTTTAATGTTTTAGACTGGTAAAATATGACAAACAGAAATAAAAATACTTTAAATTTATTAAAATTTGTAAATTTTTAATGTGATTACTTTCTTATAGTTTTTTCATTAACCTCAATTTTTGCAAATAGAAAAAAAAATACGCCAATCAATTTGTGATAAGCTTATTGAAAGTTGTTAATCTAAATCAGAAGCTTGACTTAAACAGGAAAGAAATTTTTATCCTACCGTCTAATTTGTCTTTTGGTTATAAAATGATAAAAAGGCATTGCTTAAGAGTTCTGAGAATATCAATTAGAATAAAATTGTATCTTATATAAAAGTAAAAACACATTTAAAATGTTTAGAATGAAAAATAGATCACAACATCAATATAGAAATTCTCAATAAAAAATGATTAAATGACAAAAATTAAGTTGTTGAGCAATGATGTTAAAAGTATGCTCTATGTGATTTAAAAAATTATAAAATCTCATGATGTATAAAATACTGAACATTATGAAGACCTAATTTATGACTTTCGCACTGTAATCAATAGAATTCAGACAATTCTTCTAAATACTTCCTAAATTTGAATAATTTTTAAACTTTAGTAGCCGAAATTTTTTCAACTATTTAGTTAATCAAAATAATTCAAATTTTAAAGGAATTGTATTCTTCAAAGTCCTAAAAATGAAAAAGAGAACAATCTAATTCATAATATCTTACTGTTTATCACCACATTTACATTGTAAATTTTGCAGCTCATTCTCTTTTAAATTTCTCATCAATGAAGTGAGGGAAAACAATAAAAGGATTCTATGGATTGTAAACAACTATTGGAGGCTTTCTAAAACAAAAAATTCAATTATAAGAAGCAATTATAGGTAAAGTTTAATTTACAATAGAATTATTTAAAGTTATAATCCAAAGAAACATAGGATCAATACATTCAATAACTGGCTAAGAGAATTTACATAGAATAAAACTGGTGCTTATAGAACAATAACTACTGCATTGAATACAATAAAATTAATTCCCCTCCCCCATCTCCCCCTAATCATCTCTTTTTAATGTCAGAAAAGGAAAGCAAAGGCTTGAAAAAGTAAAATGATGATACAAAGGTTACAATAGAATTAGTAGGTATATTTTACTCCAATTTTTGCTAATGATGAAGAATTTGGGAACGAATGTTTCTACTACTATATCTAGACGCAAGCCGCCCAACATGTTTAGTGGTTCGCGTAACTGATTATGGATATGGGGGACCTGGGTTCGAATCCCAGCTTGGGCATGGATGTACTTTCTCTTTCTCTCTCTGTGTTTCTTTTCCTTTTCTCAGATGATGGATGAATGTGGCCCACCCTATAAACGAGTTTGTGGTTGTGTGGCGTGGGTGATGCTTCTCATATTTCCGTGGCTTGGTTCACAGGTGCCCACCGGGTAATGATAAAATGAGTAGCAGTTTCCGACCTTGTTGCGGCAAATGGGATAATGTACTTACATGATCAAGGGTACCCGCCATTAGAAAAGAAAATAGATCTAGACACATTTCAGTGGTTATTTAAGAAGGTAATATTTTTCACTATAACATGCGAAACACAATGCAGAAATATATATTAACAGAAAAGTGACAGATACTGTAAACAATTTTCTATATGTTTCATTTCAAATGGCACACAAAGATAGATAAAAGAGATACAATACCCTTCAAATTTAAAGAGAAGGAAATAATATGATTGCGCATGATTATTTTATTAGTGTATGATCTAATTTTAAATTTAATGGATGTAATCATTAAAATTACTTCGTTGAGTCCCTTTATCTATTCAAAATGGATTATTAGTGATGGTCAGAAAATTCAGAAAGATAATGATATAGAAAAGATAAGGATAATTCTTATATTCTCAAAAATATCGATAAATCCATCGAAATTAAAACATAATAATTACCTATTATATTACATTTTTAACATATTTTTAAATGCACGTTGTTTTACAATTTTTGTTTAATGCATATAGTATAAAGTATAAATTCAAATTTATAATTAATCTTATATGAAATGTTACAATTTTTAAACTTTGACAACGCATCTTTCTTAGGCTGCATTTAGTTCTGATCAAATAAAAAACAGGAAATCCAGCCATATTACAACAATCAAATGCCTGTCTAACGTCACTTGTCAATGATTAATGGGCAATTAGAAGCATTACTTGAGCTATTATAGGTAATGGTCTTAGTTGCAACTGAAACCATTAAACTATTTTTTTTCTTTCATATAATAGATTTTTTTAAACTATTATGTAGAGAAATTTTTCAACCATTTATTCATTAAAACGTTGAAGTATTAAAATAAATATTTAATGCATATGTTATAAAATACAGTTATTAATAATGTTTCTATTATGAATTTTAACAATATTTTCAATTATAACTACTTATAATAAAGATTTAAAATTTTTACACGAAAAATTGAATGCAAAAATTCAATATGTTTTTTTAAGAACATATCATTATTTCCCTATATGTTGATTTCAGAGAATATATATCAATTTTTTCTTATTAAATAATAAACAAAAATTTAACTTAAGTTTACGAATAATTTTCAAAGGTAAAGTATGCTAAAATGAAAAGTAGCCATTTATTAAGAGTTTCGGTAATTTAGTTAGGAAGAAAATATGTCAACTTCCATAATAATTTAAATAAATTCTCAGATTTAAGAGAAACATCATTTTAAGGAATAATACATATTTGGAAATTATTATAACTTTAAAATTCTTAATTAATAAATTGTAACACTTTTTGATAAATATTACGACTGCATATCTAAACTACTCAATGTAGGAAATTTTTCAAATTTTGAATTAATTAAAAGGAGTTAAAAACAAATTTTATATTAAATACAAAATTTTATATTAAATGTAGTTATAAGAATATGTTGCTTGAAGTATAAAGTTTATAGTTTGTTTTTATTCTCAATGCACATTTTTAAGATTTCTTATTTACGGTGATTGAAAAAGCATTGATTTATATAAGCATATTTTCAATAAAACTCAAAGTAATTAATTAGCTAATCACAAGTAAAATGGCATATAATTTGAAAATAAATATTGCAGGAATTTGATAACCTTGAATTTATCTGAAGTGCTCATGTAATTCAAATTATAAGGTTTATAAAAATCTGCATGTAATTATTTAGATTATTATGCAGAAAACCTTAAAAAAGTCTTATATTATTGTAATGCAAAATAAAATAATTATATAATATAAAATAATATATCGAAATTTAGTCTTCTACATTAAAGTATTTTGCATTTCATTCTTTTAATTACATTTGTTCTTATTATTTTGCTGAACAGTTTTTAGAATATCCTCATATATGCTGGAATACATGTGAGAATAGTTCTTATTTTAAGGGCTTGAGCCGTTTCATAACATTTTAATAAATAAAAAAAATTTACTTACAATTAGTTCCATAACCCATATTTTGTATATGTAAATATTTAGAATTTTTTTGTTAATTTCAATCAATGCAAAGAGTACATATTAAAAGAGTTACAAGTCACAAAGATTTTGAAAATAAATTGATGATATACCTTAACCCTTCTTTGCATAATGGTGGAAATTTCCATCATAACATTGAATGCCCAAAAATTATATAAAAGAACAAGTTCATTTTAAGTTGATCGTGTTTGGATACCTTTTTAATGTCCACTGCATAAAAAGAAACATAGCTGTCAAAAAATGCCAGTGTCGCTATCAGTATAACGAGCTTGAAGTTGTAATTCCGCTATTTGTTGTAGTTACAATAAACGTATTGCTTTATTATATTTGAGTTTCTATTGCTAAAAAAGTGAAAATGAGTGGAAGAAAGGTTTATTAACATGTGTTACTGTTATTTTTAGAGCAATTTCTGAAAAAAATTGCATTTAATTTTTTATTTTAAATAATAACTTTGCATGATGATGGAAATTTCCATTATATTGTTTTTTGCTAAATTTATATTATAAATATATACCAAGATTTTTTTAAGCATTTTTCCTTTAATTTTGAGCATGAATTATATCACCTTGATTTATTTCACTAATAAAGAAAAAATCAAGCAAAGAAGGGATAAAGAAATATTAAATAAAATTTATCTTTTTAATTAAATAAAATTCATCTTTTTAATTAAATAAAATTTATCTTTTTAGTTAAATAAAATTTATCTTTTTAATTATTAAGGGAAGATTATTCACTGATCTAGTTTAATGATAAAAGAAAAGATATGTTATAGAAAAATTATTCTCATTCAAGTATTTTAACCATGAAAATTACTCACATTACATGGATATTTTGGTATTTACGTACTATAACGACTACCTTGGCGATAAAGAAATAGCGATTTAATTAGGTGATTAAAATTAGCTAAGACTAACCTGATTTAAACAATATTTACATAAAACATTTTTCCTTAGAGCCTTCAATAACCTATGTTAGTCTTAGGTCTTTTTAGGTACTCGTCACATTAATTTTTCCGGTCATCAGTAGTGGCGGTATATCTAGGTAATCGCCATAGTACGTAAATACCAATATTTTTAAATTTCAAATAGAAGTTTGATAATAATTCCTTTAGATATTAATCATCAGTGTACTTTAAAAATTCTTTAGCATTTAACGAAAAATATTTGAATTTTACAATTTATATTCTTAATGTTATTTGTGGAGAAAGAAGTTTACTTAAAATATTTATGATAAAGCATCATTTCCAATTGCAGAAACAATAATATTAATAATCTCAACATAAATTTATCTTTGTTAAATAATTTTCGATAAGAAAGGTTTAAAAATATTTCAGCTATAAATATATTCTGTAATAAAGATATCTCAAACGCTTTTTTTCAATAAAACTGTTTACAATAAAATAATAAAATTGTCATTTGACGAAATCTAATTAATTTTAAAAAGAAAGTTCTTGATAGCAATGATGATGATAATTTTTTACTGCATCTCACTTATCATAAAATATAACTTATTTTGGTTTACATAAGTAATCTATTTGAATTGTATAAATAAATGTTACAAAAATCTCAGTTTAAGTAAAAAAGTTTCTACATAAAACTACATAAGAATTTTGATCGTTTATCACTGAAGCAGAAAATAGCTGATAACACAATTTCACATTTATCTTTTTTTTACACATTGCGATAAAACATAGTTTTATCAAAGTTTAAAGAAGATACTCACTTTGCCATAATTTATGTATCTGCCTTTGACATAACTTCCTTTCGAAAAATCACTAATTCTTTATAAAAATAAGGAAAAATTCAATGACTCATTCATAAATTTTCAATATAAATATCAATTAAGAAAATCAGTTAAATTTTTGTATTTTTAACATACCCTATAGTTTGTTTTATAAAACTTATTTTATAAATTTGCAAGAAATAAGTAAAAGTAATTTTATACATTTCAATTTAAAGGAAAGTTTGTTATTTATCTATTTGAATAAAAGCAATCTTTTCAAATAACGTTTTAAAAATGGAAATAATTTCGATATTTAAATCAAATAATCATCAAATTTCTGTTAAATTATTTAAAGTAAATGAATTTCCTTCTTTATACATAAAAGAAATGAAATCATACTTGAAGGTTTTATTAAAAATCTTTAAAATTTATAAGTATTAAGAAATCAAATGTATCTAAGATTTTTATCATTACTTTGAATGAATATTTAATCTTTTTAATTATATAGGTTATCATCACTTTAAATTATTTATGTATTTTATCATTATGTATTTAAACTTTTATGTATTTTATCTTCATTTTAAATCTCTCAAATTTAATACTTTTCTTACTTTTATATGAAAGATAATCAAAATAAAAAATAATTTAGTTCTGAAACTTATTGACTTATATAGAAACAGAATTTAAGAAATAAAAAATTTTACTTCAGTTTTAAAATAGTAATATATAAAAAAATATTAAATAATATACAAAAAAGATTATAATACATAAAAAGAAAGTATTATTATTTTAGCCTACATATGAATAAATTTTAATTCATATAAATTGTTTTCCAGAACCAACTTTGAAGTTTATAACCATTTACCACATTCATGCATTAATTAATGATACACTGCCGGCTTAATGTTGATAACCAAAGGATAATTATATCTAAAGAACTATTCTGAAAGCATATTCTATCTAAACATCAATAAAATACAAAGTAAAATGACAGATGATTAATGTAAGAGTTAGAGTTAATCTACTTTTAACACATGTCACTTGTAATTTTTTTATTTATATTTTTTTATAAAGTATTTAATAAATACAGTCCAAGGGAATTTCTTTAAAAATAAAACTTTTACAGAAATTTCGTAGGACTATATTAGACTATGCTATGCAAAGTGAAACTTTGTATAGTTATACTTGGAAAATACTTTAATTCTTCTGTAGAATAATCTTTTATTATATTGTAAATGTTTTATATATTAAATAATTTATAAATATTACATCCAATATATTTGTAATTCAGAAGCTCAAAACTCTTTCAAATAAATGTTTCAATACAGAAGATAAAAATTTATACTTTTCTGTGAAGATATATCATTCAGCATATATGTTTAAACTAATCATATTTTAAAAACTCCTCTTTGTATATGGAATGAATCAAAATAAAACAGAAATAAAATGTATGATGATAAGTTGTTTTAGAATGGATGGAAATATTTTGTTTATAAATGATCTTTTGATAAATATTATATTTTTATAAAATACAAAGGAAGTAAAACCTTTTTAAATATGCCATTTATATAAATAAAATGAAAAATAAATGTATAGTCTTGTTTAATTATATATAGGACTACTATCGATAAATAGTTTTTTCTTAAAAAAGGGTATTTTTTTAATATATCGTTTTCAAAGAATAATATTTCAAATGCAAATTTTATTAATACATGAATTATATTTATGATTTTATACGCTTTTCTATCTGTTAAACTAATTATAAAAAATGTCATTAAAGTTATGTTTAATATTAAGTATTCTATAATTAAGTGAAGAAAAATGTATATCTTATATTCAACCAGAAATATGTATTTACATATTAAATATATTTCTAGAACAAAATAGTAAATGATAAAAACAAACCATATATGCTTATTTACTTTGAAAATATTACTTTTAGCTATTTAAGTAATTTTTATAAAATTAATTATTTTTTAAAATGATATCAGTTTCTATAAGCATTCAATATTATATATTTTTAAGTATATAACATTGAATTGAAGCATTTTTAAAGATATTTGCTAACTATAAGCAGCAAATATCGTTAAGCAAATACCTCTTAATTCAATAATATTATACTTCTTCACTTTCGAAATCCAGTACTTATTTTTAATTTAATATTAATTAATTTCAATAAAAAATATATAATGTAGGAATTTAATTCAGTTTAGAAAGAAAACAAATCATTTTATATCACATACGAAAACCTTAAGCTAGAAATATCATAAAATTTAAATTAAAGACGTTATTTAGGTTGCATGGATAATCAGGAGTGTGTAAATGAAATACCAAAGAAATAGGTATGTTTGTAAATGATCTAAAAAATATATCATTACTACATCTCAAATCTCCTTTCTTTTAAAAGGTATATGTTTAGATTCATTAATGGGACTTTTAACAAATTTAATTAAAACATATTAACAAATTTAATTGAAACATATTAACATTAGAAAAGTTTTACTTTTCTAAAGCTTATTTTGATGTTACTTTCTAATATAATTTCTTCTTGCTTTAATTAAAATAATAATGTCTGAAAAGCATCTAAATACAGGAAAAAGATATGTTTAAAATATAAAAACGAATCTATATTTCTATCATTAATTATCATATTTATTTCATTTAAGAACTCCTAATATATATCTATATATATATATATATATATATATATATATATAT
>JAPDSC010083321.1:116248-143984 GCA_026290005.1 Latrodectus geometricus | reverse complement strand
CATTTAGAAATATATATATATATATATATATATATATTTCTAAATGTAAAATTAATTTTGTTAAATTATTCTAAGCATTGTTTTGTTAAAATATTTAATCTTTTGCAACTAATAATTGTGAGAAGTAAAGAAATCAATATAACTTATGCTTCTTGCTTAAAAAATTGTTAAACAAAATTGTGTGATATATTATTTATTTTCTTAATTTTTATCATAACCAAAAAAATTGGAAAAACAATTTTTTAGTGAAAATTGTGGAGATTTGTTAACTTCTATTATTTGAAACAATAAAAATTAAATCTTAAAAGAACTGAGAATAATATATCCGCTAAAACAATTTTTTTTTAAATTAAACTTTTATTTGCAGTGTGAATCCCCGATAAAAATATTTATCGACATTAATTGCAGTTAATATCAAAAGGAGTTCGAAATTCATTTTTGTATAAAAATTTTATTTGCATTATTTTTTAAAATTTATAACATTTAAAAATGAAAATTATTTTATTTTTTATATTTATGATAAGAATTTTTGTATCCAGATAAAAAAGCGAAAATACAATGTTATTCGAATAATATTTAAAAGATTTCTGTTGTTTAATAAAAATCTTATGTTATATGTAAAAAAATACTTTCATAAAATCTCCAGGAAAATGATATTCTCTTTACTGGCATAAATAAATAAAATTGCTTTACTTTCAAGAGCTGAATTCTTTGGATGAGGATATCATAAACAGAATGAAATGATCAAGAGATGTACAAAATTGAAAGCATGTATTTTATTTCAAGTAATAGAATAAATATTGAGCTATAATTCAAACCATATTGAATATAAAAGTAAAGGAAAATTATTTTAAATTTTGTATAGAATAACACTATGATGACTTTTTTAGAAATTAAAATACAATGCTTATATTAATATGCAATACATAATTGATTTTACCAAAATTTTTGATTGTGTTTGAATTGAAGAAATCAGTGATAAGCATAATTAAAATTATTATTTATTTTTTTAATTAAAAAATATAATTCATAAAAATCTAATGTAAGGTGGTTTTGCATTAGTTACGCAATATACTTATTAAAGAATAACTATTTGTAGTAAAAATGTTTTATACTTCTAAAGAACAAATATATTATATGATATTCTTGTATTATTAATCTCTTGATTTCAAAAGTGTAACTTATAAAACAAATTTTCAATCAAAGTAAAAATGATAAACGTAATTGATCATATATAACGATTTGTGATTTAATATATTTTTTCACAAAGAATAAATAATAAGTAGACAAAGAATATTAAGATTTATTTTTAAAACAATGTCGAAACCAATGTAAGAATTAGTAAACATAATAAACCTAATTAAGAATTACTTTTAATATAACTAATATATAATATATGATAAACTGTAACATGTATATGTAGAAATGTACAGAAATTTTAAGTCAAACTGTAATATTTACATTTTTACTTAAATATTTATTAATTGTTATTATTTTACACAAAGACATGAGATACATATCTAATATGGAAAGAATCACCAGAGCATGTAATTCCTTAATTTACTGAAAAATATAATTTATTTAGAAAGACATATATACAGAGTTTATTTGATAAAACATTATCCATCAATTAATTGCTTGTACAAAATATGTAATTTTGGTTTTTATGTGTATCTAGATTGATATATTTTCGTAAAACATTATCCATATATTCACATGCATTATAAATACAAACTAAAAATATGCCAAATATGATACCAAATATTTATGAGAAGAAGTCACATTAATTTGAAAACGTATAATTTTACAATAATGAGGGAATAAATTTATAGATATGCAAAAAATTGGATATAATGTATAAGAAATCATTCATATATTAAAAAAATATGAACAATTGTAGGAAGCTCACATTATTTTAAATAATCAAAATGAACTCAAAATAATTATAAGAATTTATACATGGTATAAAAATGATTACGAAAAACAATACATTTTGATAAAACATATTTTAAGGAATAGCTGCAATTTGGACATGAAAATATTCTTTATACTGACAATACTTTCATGAAAATATAAAGCAACATGGATTTTTACTGCAATTTCTATAAGAATTTGATAATGATTTACTATCACTGGATCTTATAATTTCAACAAAAGGAATACTAAAGCGCAAAAAGTAAGTAATATTTTAAATTGTGTTTCATATAGTTATATCATCAAAATTTTATAACTTAATTGGCTTGATGTGTTCTAAATTAAACTATAAAAGTATACTAATCACTATCACATTGAAATTTTAATGAAGGCTAAATATATATTTTTCTTTGTGTTTTTGTTACTCAAACTAAAATAAAAATAATTAATTAAGATAATTATAAAGATTTTATAATTAATTTCTGCCAAACTTTTACATTTTTAAATTAAAAAATTTATTTGAAATGAAAACATTAAATAGTTTATCGTGAAGTGCAAACTTTCTAAATGTTTTTTTCATGGCATTTGATTTTTATAATATTATTACGATGATTTATATTCCAGTAAAATTATTTAAGAATGTAAGAGGTAGAATAACTTAATATTTAGCTTAGAAGTATTAATATATAAGGTTATAAATATCTTAAAAAACTATCGAGATCCACCTATTTCAGATCAGTTCTATATGGTGGTAAATAGATAAAAACTATGTTATTTCCTTCATACTTTTGAAACTTTATAAATGTTTGAAGCGTTAATCTGCGCTTTAGGTCCCCTACTTTGCCAACTTGGCTTTAAATGCAAAAAGCGTGGTAAACCAGACGTTTTTATACCTAATGAGCTCTTTATGGCAACCTCCGGAGGAAATAATTTGCGCTTTTTCGCGCATGCTCATTAATTGTTTTTTTCTTTAAGCATTTTTATTGGTCGTTAATTAGTTTCAGTTTGAAAAATCGGTCATTCTCATTGGTTACTAATTAGTTTAAAACCGTTAAAAATCGTATTCCATTATCACCATGGCAACAGCGTTTTTAAAAACCCGCCAAGTACGGGACCTACAGCACACTTTCGCCAAGTTGGCAGAGTAGGGGACCTAAAGCACATTTTCACCGTTTGAAGTTTTTTAATATGTATTGAAAAAGGGCGAAATGTGAAAAATCATTCCTTTTCACCAGTGAATATCAGCATTCACATGGTTGCGTTATGAAGCATTACAGGAATGACAACTTTATCCCCTGTAATGCTGATAGGATTAAACACTCGTGGTAAGGTTAAGGGTTCGTTACTCTGTATGAGGGCTTTTAATGCGAGATAATTCAAGAAAATTCAAATAAGTGGTAGGTTTAAATGGTAGACATGAATCAGTTTTTTTTGGTCACGTAGCCTTAGATTACAATTTAAGGGGAAATAAACTCTATGATACATGGGCTTTTATAATATCATCAAATAATAGTTGTATTTGCCGTATGTAAAGATAGCATTATGTGGCAATTATAATGATAGCTATACGTGAGCTAGGCTGCAACGTTTTTAAATTTAATAAATAATGAACATGAAAGGTCATTATTTATTCATAATTTGTTCATGAAAGGTCATAATTCACCGAGGTGGAATTCATTTCATTTATCACGCTATTCATGGAGAAATAATATTTATGACAGATGAAATGACAAATGTGTTTTTAGTACATTTTTAAAGTATACTTTATTAGTAATAATATTCAGTATCCAAAAATATCTATTTATTTTTAGTACAAAAGAATAAATTCGGCTTTAGATACATTTTATAATAGCGTACTTTTATTTTTAAGAACTCTAGCTGGTTTTTCTTTTAAATGTATTCCATGTACATTTTTTCAGACCGAGGTAAATTAAAAAATTGCCATCATGAGTAATATAACTTTAGTTTTATATTATTACTGAAATCATGTGAGTTTTAGAAATGATCAACCAATTTTTATTTATTTATATGTCAAATAAATATCAGTTTAATCTTTTCGGCATCTATGTGTTTCGTAATCAAAGTATTTCTTGATCGATTCATCCAAATATGAGCATGGAGAGTCTTATGACCTCAAGAGAATTCGGAAGACATTTATAAATCGTTTCTGTGTAGATGGTGCATCATTACCAAACATCGATTTCATTCCATCGTTACACTGTTTCTGTGCTAAATTTTGTTGAATGTTGTTAAAAATCATGATTTTGGAGTTTTTTTGGTATATTACTTAGAGGTTCAGTGAGAGTTAGAAAATCTCAGTAAATAGTTTTTGATGTTATGTAAAATGAAAACAATAAAATAATCTATGAGTAACGATTCAAATTTTGATTAAAATCATTTGTTCCAAAATAAGTTGATTTTGTTTTTGCCAAATTCTATAACGTTAAATCCAAGATTCCGTAAAAAACATTATTTCGATTTTGTTTATTATAAAAAATATTATTATAAGTGATAAATCTTCATTCTAAAGAATTAAAAATCAACTTTAAACTATTCATTCAAAATAATATTGGTATTGTATATTAAATACATTAAAATATTTTAATATACAATACCAACATTATTATAATTAATATCAAAATATAATAAAATATTTAATTGCTAAACAGTACAGAAATTATTTTATTTTACCCATAGACGAATTAACACTTTAGAAAATAAACTTTTTTAACTGACAAATTTACATATTTTTCTTTAAGCAATTTAAAAGCTATCTAATTGTAAACAAATGTTTCCTAATTGAATAATTTGTTTTATTTGTATCATAACATTTTCTTAATTTAATTATTTTCGTTGTTTACAAATAACACTATATTTTCATGACAATATAAATATTACCTGGAATAGTTTCTACATGTAAGAATATGTTTGTCATATTTAATCAAATACCATTTATATGCGAAATACTATTCATATCATCAAAAATATTTGCGCTTGTTTTAGTTTGTTTCAATTTCACCAATGAATATTTAATAATATTTGATTATATGAAACAATATAGAAATGCATAAAAGTACCACCATTCGCACGTATTACAATAACAAAAAAATAAAAAAATTTACAAAATAAATTATTTTGAAATTAGGATAATTAAACTAATTTATTATTTCTATATAGTTGTAGCTAAAATAAATGTCGTATCAATAAAACATTTGGATTTATAAACAGTATAAGTTAATCTGATAAAAAACAACAGGATTTAAAGCAGATATCACAGCTAGTTATATTGATTGAAGAATGTTTCTTAAAGGGTTGATTAATAATTGTAAAAATAATAGGTATTTACTTGAAATCTGCATGCGAAATATACGAATATTTCAGCTAAAATAGACAAAATTTAACAATTTTCACTATCAATGGGTTAAAAATTAGAAAAATTTTTTGAATCGTTTAATAATGTTTACTAAAAAATAAATGCTAAGAAATATTGTACTTGAAAAAATTACTAGAAGTTTTATAAAATATATAGTTAACGAATATTTACTGCAGTTGATCAAAATATGTAACATTAACAATGCCTTATATAAATCATTAGATATACATATGAAAGTAAACTAAATTAAAGATTATTCAAGTAAACTAAATTAAAGTAATTCATTGCACCTATTAAAATTAATATTTTAATGAAAGAATTTAAAAATTTACAAACTTGAAAATTATTCACAACAGAATTGAAAATAAGAAATATTAATCAAGCGATTACATTTACTTAATAATATATTTTTCTGAGAACATAAATATTTTATTTGGTTTAGAACCTGATTATAACAAAATACACACACATATGCTTCATAACAAATGAAAATCTTTGTAATTGTATATTATTGTGTTGTTTAAAATATTTTGAAGAAAAAACTTGATCTTAAGGTAAAGTTTATTTAACAATAGCCCGAGCATACTTGATTTATATTAGATTTTACTGAATTCTTTTTAATGAATGAATCTTGGGTCTGAGGCACTACGAATCTTATTTCTGAAGAAGTGAGTCAGTTGCGAGACATTTTAAATTAGTTTCTTGTCTCATTTCGAGAAGTAATCTGTAAATCGATTCGTTATATACAATTTGTTTGCACTTTCTTTTCCTCCAGCTGAGCCCACACGACAAATATATATGTGTTTGCTATGGGTCTGAATCAATTCTACAAAGAAAAGAATTGATTGTATTCTCACAAGAATCAAATGCATCTAGAAAATTTTCCTTGGCAAAGAAAGAGTAGAAAGTAAAAAGAAATGTGATATTTTACCAATTGGAAAAGTCATAGTTTGTTAATTTTGAGCATTCTGATATCAGATTGTAATAATTAATATTATTAAAATAAATATTTAAAAGAAAGTTTAATGAAAAAATATTTCAGTAATATATTTCTTTTACTTTATGCACAATTACGCTATATATTTTTTTATTCACTTGTACTATTACCAAAATAAAATTATTTTATGAAAGGAAAAATAAATATTTTTAATGCCTTCTTTGATCATTCAGAATGGTATCATTATGATATTTTAAAAAAGTTAAATTATTAAAATTTTTGTTTTTCTTAAAAAAATAAGTGAAAGCTGTTTTTTATTTTTATACTTACACATAAAACTAATATAAATTATTTTATTCAGTCGAATTATTTAATAAATAAATTAATATTTTTATAATCCTTTTCAATTCATATATGTTATACAATTATTTTGATTTATTTGTTATTAAAAAATCTTTATAGGAATAATTCGACATGTAGTTTTTGTAGAAATATTATGAAATATTTTAAAAGAAATTATGTTTATAGAAATCATGCGAGTTATTTTAAATTTCTTTGTATTAAACAAAATTTAATCACTATATGATGCTAAAATAAGTTCACAGATTGTCTTCTTTTAAAACGAAATATATATATTAACTGGTAAGCTTAAAATGTTCTAAAAACTAAGTTAGTTAAAAGTAGGTAATATTTCTCCCATTTGATCATTCGGGAATTTAGGTTTTTAAACATCCCTTTTTTAGGAGATAAAAATATGGAATGTACAATTTACATATTTTTTCCTGCAAGAATTTGAAAAGTATTGTTTTTAATAATTGGAAATAGAGAAGAATTATCATGCTTAATTGTATGTATAATTTATAATATGCCGCCCAACCTGTCTAGTTGTTAGCCTAACTGACTACGGATAGGGAGTACCTGGGTTTGAATCCTGGCTCGGACATGGGTGTGCTTTCTTTTTCTCTCTGTTTCTCGTCCTTTCCTCAGAGGATGGATGAATCTGGCCCACCTTATAAACGGCGAGGCTACTAGTACCTCCGTGACTTGGTTCACAGGTGCCCACCGGGTAACGATAAAATGAGTAGCAGTTTCCGGCCTTGTTGCGGCAAATGGGATAATGTTACTTACTTGTTCAAGGGTGCCCGCCATTAGAAATAAAAAAAAAATTATAATATCGAAATTGGCAAAAAAATTACTATGCTAAAATATAGTCTTAAAAAATCTAATGAATATTTTTTATTGAAATTAATATTTAAGAAGAGCAGTTTTTCATATTAAATAAAATGTTTTCAAAGTAGGAGGATTGTATAAATATTTATAAATAAATATATCTTTTTTACAAAAAAATGTTGTACAATATATGTAACGATAAAGATTTTGGCTTAATTTTGGGAAGTTCTGTTACTTTGTTTCTAAAACACTTCAAATAATAAATATTTTGCAACATAAATAGTAAATTAATAATGATATTAATCAGCATTTTAACCAGGAATTAATGATTTGCAATAACTATAATTGAATGTGAGAATTTTTTTTCTTAAAACTTTGCTCATTTATGTTTTAATAATATAATATGATTTAGATAATCCAGTCACACATATTTTAGAATTTATTTATTTCATTTTTAACAAGTGAATTTGTAAACTTTTAATAATGATATTAATAAGTGAACTTCTAATATTATCTTATAAAATTTATTATTTTGGGAATCCTACTCTTAAATGCTTTTAAATAATGTTCTGCTAATTTTTCTGATTTAAGAATTTATCCTTTATACCATTAATACCATTATATAATTAATTTGGTTTTTAATTTTAGTTTTAAAAGTGATTATAGCTCAATATTTCCTCCTATTTTAGCTTTTTACCTTTCATCTTATTGAGAAACGTCTATTTACTTCATATTATCTATTCTAATGTTCATCATAAATTATATAATGACAATTTACATTATTGGTGTATCTTATACTACTGTATTTTTCTTATTCTTGTAATTAAAATATTGAAAATCCTTAAATTTAAAAATTGGATTTTTTTGTGTAAGTGAAACATTTAGAAGTGTATTTAACATACTATAAGAAATTTAACTCAAAATTTATGGTTTTTTTATAAGATTTTTACTTTAAATGTAAAGTTTATCTTATTTAAAAAATTATTGAATTCATTTTGCAAATAAATAAAAGTGAATCTTATTTTTTCAAATGACATAATATAATATAGTAATAATATTTGTTAATATTATATATATATGTACGCAGCAAATAAAATCAAAATATATATTATTAGCAGCACTTTTTCCTCAAAATATCTTCAGAGTTAAATTCCTTCGTTTGCAACCAAAATTTTCAATTTAATATAATTTTAAGTTTTGTTTGATATGTACGCAGAAATGCTCATATAACAATAACGTTTCAGGAAATTTTGTAATTTATTAAATGTAATATTGTCATGACCAACATATGATTCTGAATTACTATTCATGAAAATATAACGAAGACGTTAGTAAATAAAACTCTAAATTCAATTAAATTCAACTCTAACAAAAGAAAAAGATTAAAATGGGAATCAGATATTGAATGAATTGATAATTATTTTTCACAAGCCATTATTGAAAACATTACTATTTATCAAGTTCAGCATTCAAGTGATCCTTATATATTTATATCGATTTTATGCAGAAATAAAATATATTTTAAATAAAAGAATTTTTTTTCAAAGATTAGCATAAGTTTTTCTTCAGTAATTGTAATCATAATAATTTCAGTAAAATAAATATAAAAATTAAATAAACTAATTATTTTTTGTAACTGTAACAATTTTAAGGAATCCTTTGTAGGAAATTCCTTAATTAGATAAAATTAATAAAAGTTATATGACATTATATGTAAAAATACTAAATAAAATATTGATTTTTAGAAAATGTATAAAATCAATTCAATGTTATATGTATAGTATAATTGGAATTTTAAATAATTTCAGTGCTTAATTAAAAAAAACTATAACAATTTTAATTGAAGAAAATAATATTAGAAATAATTCACATTTAACGTAAATTTTGCATTGTAGTTTTTATTTTATAAATACAATGTAAGTAAATATGATTTACTTTAACATTTTATCACAAAATGTGAATGTAAATATTAAAGTTTTAAAGAGGAAGATCTCTCTCTCACTCCCACACAAACACGAATACTCTTTACTGCCACTAGAGGGACATCTAATTCCTCCCATCCTAAGTAAAATACCCTTCTCCTTTCAGAATCAGTTGGCTTTTAGCCACATTTGAGTATCATGCGTGCAGATACACCTGAACAAGTAACCATGAGCACGTGAGAAGAAATAATGATCGAACTTATGGAAGCCATGAATGGGACAGAGATATGGGAGATTGGAGAATCACGTTCAACATCGACAGAAGAAATTCGGTTGATGTATTTTCCAGGTATATTGCAACTTTGGTAAAAAGTTTTGAAAATGTTTTCTAAGATATTTAATTATTTTTTTAAAAAGTATTTGAAAAACTAATATTTAGGGTATAATTATGTTGAATAGTCCAAAATATTAATCACATATTTGTTTTATTCTAAAACTTATTTATGTTCAACAGTATATTTAAAAAATAAACTTTTTCTTAGTAAATATTTCAAATGTTAATCTCCAAAATTAAAGTTTAGCTATTTATAATCAAAGAATTTTTTCACAGAATAATAAACAAAAAATATAATATTATTAATTATTTCATGAAGATATAATAATAAATTAGTTATTCCTTGCGAAATTTTTCCTCATAAAATATACTAAGTAAATATATATGCGATAATTTTATTCAATTAATTAAATGTTTAAATATAAATTATTTAATTCTGTTTTTAAAATAGTTAATTAAAAATTGATTTAAAATAGAAATAAGGTGAATGATACTGTAACCAACGAATAAACTTTAACCTGTGAATACCTTTTGATAGACAGAAAATATTTGTTTAATATTTGAAGTAATAAATGTCTGGTGCTATTATCAAATGCTATTTCTTTAATTAATTGAAATTTATTGGAGGATAATTACTTTTTCAGAAAGAAAAATAGCAGAATTATTTATAATTATAAAGTCTGCTGAGTACTTCTAATTTGAATGTAACTTAAGTATGAATGTTGAATGATTATAAATATTATATATTCATTTGGGGGACTAAATATATTAAAAAATTCTTATATTTTATAGATTCCAGTGATTTGTTGAATGTAAAAATATTATAAAAATAGTATAGGAATTAAAGCCTTTATTACATTGCTCTTCACAATATTTTAATTTTTACATTGCTTTTCATAATAATTATCAATTTGATTAGCAAATTTACAAAATTTTGATACTGTTTTGTGGAAATACTTTTTATGTATTTAATAAAAATGAATAAGTATACCTATTTCAATTAGATTTTACTCAAGTGTTTTCTTCTTCAAAATATTACTTATTATAAAATGAAAGTAATTGTTTTATAAATTTAAAGTATTTTAATCCAAAAATTATCAAGAAAATTACAAAAAATTATTCATATCTTATATGTATTGATTCAAGTAAGCGAAAGTTTTAATGAAATTTAAATCTTCATATTTTAATTATTATTTATGATAGACAATATTGAATATCACATATAATTTTTATGAAGAAAATTTCTAAAAAGTGACTTTTATATTAGAAAAGTATACGAACACTTTTTAAATGTTTTGAAAAGTTCATTTTAATTTTTTTAGATACTGAAACATCAAGTTAATAAAATAAGCTAAGCAAAATATCACAAAATGTTTAAATGCCAATTGAGACCAAAAACAATTAGAGTATAAAAATTAAAATATGATTTTAAAATTGAAAGAAATTGTAAATTAAATAAGGGGGATACGGGAATTGAAAAAAATTAATATATTTCTCAAATTATTAATAAATAATACCCTCAAATCTGTCGATTTAAATTCCAATAAACTGCCAATTATAATATTTTTATTGTCAACGAAATTTTATTTGTTTTATGAAAAATCATGAAAGAGAGCCTTTATTTTAAATGTTTTATCACAAATTGTTACAATTTCGTAACTGAAGAGTAAAAATTCCATTATTGAAATGAATTTAGCTTCTGAAATTAAGCACGTGAATGTTTTTTAGAACAGAATAAACAAAAGTCAATTAATATATTTTTTAATATAAATGAAATGTACTTTTATCAGGTAAAAATTCAGTTGAAAATATTTGGCTGAAATTGTACATGTTTTTTGAAATGTCTTAAAAGTTAATGTATGTGATCTTCACTGGTTTACTTTGCCCAGCATACTAAAATATATTCTAGGGGTTGATTAAGTAATTTTAAATAACACTTCCAAACGTTACAAGAATAAAAGCAAATTTTTTTTTCAATATTAAGATTAGATCATTCGTGACTACTATTTAAAAAAAACAAAGTTTTAAGATATCTGTTCAACACATCAAGACATAAAAATTATACTATAAATATTTATGAAATGAAATTATTCCATCTAAATGCTAAAGGTTTTCAAACTCTTCATAATAAAGTGCTTCAAAAAGTAAAAATTTGATAGCATTATATGTATTTTAGATGAAATAACAATTTCACCATTAATAGACATAACTTTTTTTTATAAATAGTGAAAAAAACAATACTAAAGAGTAACAAAAGCATGCATATTTTTATATTAATATTAAACTTAGAGAGAAAACTTTTATATAATTTTCTGATAAATTGAATTTCTCAAGTTATATTTCCATTTGTGAACAAAAGTGTCTTAACAACCATAAAGGAATTAACTTTAAAGTTATTTTTCTTTTCACTGTCATTTCCATTATTTTTTCTTCAATGCGTTTTGAATTTTTTTCCTAATTAAAAACTGTTGATCATTTTCATATCAATAATAAAAAATATAAGATTTTCTCGAAGGCATGGCTGAAATTGATTATTGATTTTAAAGCGCTTATCTATGAGAATTTGTATGAAAGTTACGTGTATGATTGTGATATTATTTAATTCTTGTATGCATTAATTTTTTTCACTGTTAAATGCTTTACTTTATATGTTTTAAAGATTTAAATTTAATAATACTTTTAAACATAATTGTATGGTTCATGACTCAGTGATATAAAATTCTACGCACATATGTATTTACTTGGTACAAATGAATAACGTGAAAATAAGTTTAAGTTATATTATTTCAAAAAACAGCATACACTGTATCAAATTCCCGTTTATTTTAAATTTAAATGCGTGTTACACTCATCTTCTGATATTAAAATTATTGAAACTAAAAATATCACAAAATCCATGAAAAGGTGAAAAATTGTTAGTTGAATGTTCAAATCTGAATTTGCTAAGACTATCGCAATGTTGCAAGCTGCTACATGTTTCATATTGTAAAGAGTGCTAAAATTTCATTATATCATCTTGCGATCATCAACTAATAAGTTTGATATCTCATATTTGGGACAATTTTAGTGTCTGTATCAGGATTCTCACTTACAGATACTTTTTGATTACCGAAAGGTGTGTTAAATATCATAGTGAAGGAAGAATATTAATGTGCAGAAAGTTTTAAAAATCATATGAGACCTGGCTTTATCAAGTTAAATGTTTGCATCTTGATGACGTTCTATGATGTTAATGCTATCATTACTAATGAAATCATCATATTGTTGTGATGTTGAAGTTGTAAGCAGAATAGAATTGCCCTGCTGTCAACTCTATTTTTATATTGGAAAAGACATTTTACACAACCACAATAGAGGCTATGATTTTATGCCTATGGAAAACAAAGACTGATTTATACCGTTGTTCTTATGCCCTTCGCATTACATGATCATGGCAAATGCTATGATCATGTAATCCAAAGAAGAAGAGGCGAAATTCCCCACTTAAAACTATGGGCATCCAATCTGTTTGAAATAATGAGGGTTGAATATGAGATCATTTGTAGAAGATTTTGCCAATATTGTAGAGCTGAAATCAAATGTCGTTCAGGACAATAAAAGCGTAATCTTATTTTAATCAGTTACTGGAAATTGAGAAATGACTTATGTGTTGTACAGACAAGGCAATAGCCCTTTGGACAATAGACAAATATGACTTAAATAAATCAAAGACAAATGACTTGAAGCATAAATTTTCAAAATATGTTATAGGTTTTGAACTATTATAGTTTTACTGTAGAAAGGATACTGTGACTGAAGCTTTTTATAATTAAATTTACATTAAAGATATACAAAATATTTTTGTGAATCAAACGTTTTCATAACTTAAAATATATAACTATCATATATAATAAAAAAAATATAAATTTCTGAAGATATCGTTATAAACAATAATTTAGATAAATTAAAGCAATATTTTCAAAATGAGAATAAGAAATCTATAAAAGTAAAGTAGCGAAAACTTAATGGAAAATATTTTCTGGAAATTTCAATTAGAAATCATCGGAAAAATATTTATTTAAAAGAAATCATCTTTTTAAATTTCATATTGTAATAAGAATAATTATATGCATAAAATTAAACCGGTGTACTTTAATTTTTATTTAAACAAATAATATCTTATGTGTTATCTTACGTAGCGCTAATAGATATCCTAATAAATCAACGATAAAATATTTAATTTATTTAAATAATTACTTTACATAATCTAATCTAAAATCCAATAACAATTTATATTATTTAATTCAATAACTTAACTAGAGCTTTTCTGTAAGCAAACATTATATTTTCATTCAATAATCCTTTAATTAGCTTCTTAACATTTTGATAATAAACAATCTTTTTAATTGATTGATATAATATTCCTTTGGCAGTTGAAAAATATTGATTAAACATTTCATATTGAATCGATTATATATTCATTTGCTTTGGGTAATCATTAATTGAAGTTTTCTGTGATCTTCATGAAAAGTTTAATTAAAAATTTCCAAATCACTAAACATTTAAATTTAGAAAGATCATTAAAAATAAATTTATATCATAGAAATACTTAAATATAATAATATGTTTGAAAGTCTTGCTTGACTACTTGCTTGCTTCAGAGTGAGAAAGAGTGAATTATATTGGGATGGTTAACATTGAACTCTTTTAAAACACATTTAAAAGAGTGCAATTAAATATTTTTAAATGTTATAAATGAAATAGTAGAATAGTGTAATTTAATTTTTATAGTTTTATTTATATATGTATTCTGATAATTTAATTAATTTATTTTTATCTTCTTAACAAATAAATTCTGAAATCTTATGTTTGCTCGTTTTATAAAATCAATATATACAGTTCTTTGTTAAAGTGATTTTATAGCTATTGACTTTATCTTTTCACACAATGGATGAATAAAAAATCATTTAAAATTTTGTTCTTGTTTTGATTTTTTTAACGGAAAACATGTTTTGTTTTTTATGCATATTTCTTTTTTTCAATTGAGAATATCCTTAATAATTTAAAAATGTAAGAAATATTATTAAAGTTATATTAAATATATAAACATTTTAATACTTAAGTGATATATTTAAAAACATTATAAACTAACACTTTATATGAATACTTAAAAATGACAAATTTGTGACAAACGTAAATAATAGAATTAACATTTTTATTTTATCAAATAAAAATATCATTAAAGCTAATATTTCCAAGCAAATGTCTCATTTAATAATACGTTTGAAGAATTAATTTTGTTTTGAAAACATTTGAGTGAATGATAAAAGTTTTCTTTAAAAATAGACAAAATGTGAGTAGTGTTAACTATCAAATTTAACACTACTCACATTTTGTGAGTAGTGTTAAATCAAATTTCAACTATCAGATTTGAAGTAAATGATTTATATTTTATGTTATTAATATATACACGTTGTTCCCATCAGAGAAATAAAAAATAGTAAATTGTTTTAAATATCCACACTTTAATTTTTTTTGCATAACATTAAAAAGTTATATGCATGTACTCAATTAAACAACGAGCTGATAAATACCTTTTAATATATGTGTATCAGGATTTTTTATTTTCCTTATTCTAAAGTTTCCATTTCAAGTTTCATTTCACTTTTTACACAATGTACCGTATTGAAAATATTCCTTAGAAAATCTATAATTCTAAATAATAATATAGAAGTTAATATAATATTTATAATAACTGTCAAGCTGTTGTGCAACTCTTAGATATTCTTATCTTATTTCTTACATAGAAAAAGATTCTATACAAGTTGCTATGCTTTAAAATTTTTTTCAATAAATGATTAGTTAAAACTATATGAAAGGATGTATCACAGTTAAATTGTACTTGAATCGCTTAATAATATAAATGAAAAATAAGTTATATTTTTTAATAAGAAATTTAATGTTTTTAAATATAAATAGATACTAAAATGATAAGTGTAAATTTAAATAAATAATACGCTGACACAAATTGATTTAGTAGTAGGTGTTAATTCCAAATATTATTTTAATTACTTCGAGAATTTACGACAAGCGAAAAGTTAAAATCTCGCAATCTATTTATTTTAACATTTGTCTAGTAAAATTCTTATTTAAAACGTACTATTCTCTTTAAGATTTATTAATGATATTATTATTGAGTCATAAAATTTGAAACTTCTTTTACAATGTTAAGCGTTGCTTTCACTTTATATTGTTTTATGCAAAAAGAATAATGAAACCTGAAAAGAATGAAAATTATGTTTTGTAAGGATGAATATAGAAGTAGTGTCTACCTAAAGTATCATACAGGATACAAAGATGTGAGCGGAATACTTAATAGTGCATTTCAAAACTGATAAATTTTGCAGAGAAAACTATAAAATGTATCAGAAAAATCAGTAATAAAAGTTCAGTCTTCTTAAAATAATATGTTCTGCACACAATAAATAATTATAAAACAATAATTGAAAAAAAGTGATGGAGTAATATATATATATCTAGTTTTCCATAGATCTAAATATTCCGATTTTTAAAATAAAGTATAAGAGCCAGGAGCTAAAATTTAAAATGTATAAAAAATATTTAACTGCAATTGCTTACCTTGCAATTTTTAATGATTCCCTTTTCAAGTTACTATTCTTTACATTTTCTGTTTTAGCTGATTTTTCAATGGGATTACACTTAGTCAAGATTATGATGTTAGACGAAAGCATCAAAATATTATCTTAATAATTATAAAGTTGTCAGAATGCAATTCTTTATAATATGTCAATTTTTAAGAAAAAATCTTGAAATTTGACATATTATAACTTCAGAATTCCTTTTAAATTACTTTTTCAATAAAAAGAGAAAATTTTCGCAAATAGGATTTGGTCGTGAATATGTGACACTTATCTAAAGTTTGTGCTCAATTTTTAATAGCCAAATAACTTCAATAACTTTTAAACTGTATTGTTGTAGGCTGTGTTACCTGAAAATAAATTTCAATAAGCATACACATATTAACGATATTTAACCGAAATTTCATTGTTTTAAGAAATCAGATGAAGTACTGTAGTATTAAGAAGTTTAGGGCTAGTGAGTATCAAATTTTAATCAAAATTATGACATAATTTATTATATAATTTATATCATTGCTTCATTAGAAATGCATATTTGCATTAATTAAATTTCAGCTTAAATGTACAAAGTTATATACATAGAAAAATTAACTTTTATTTTTTAATTTTTTTTCATTATTTATTTTGCTATGTTATGGAAAAAATACATAATATAATATGAACTAATTGCATTTTTTACACTAGTTTTTTTTATAATAAAATTTCTAGACAAAAGTATCAATGATTTTTATGAATTAAAGAGTTTGAAGAATGAAATTAAAACATTAAATTATTGTAAACATATTTTCCTCACTTTTTCTTTACTTAGTTTTATTGTACTTTCATTATAGTGGAAAATATAGACGTTTAAAAGAATTTTAGTGGTATTTGTTTCAAAAATCAAAATACATTTATTGTGATATATTTTTCACTAAAATGTTTTCGGTGTATTTTCAGCACTGTGAAAATATACTGAAGTTTAAGGAAATTTTAAGGCTACTTCTTTTGAACATCATTGCATCGTATCATATATCCAAACATTATCTTTAATACCTTAAAAGAGTTTTCTAAAGAAAATAGCCTATTCTCAGATATTCTATTTACTTTCGTCCTATTTCCTTTAGTTTGCAAGAAAAATATTTTTCAACAACTTGTTTTCCTAAGAAGAAAATATCGTACTATTTATCAATTTAAAGCGCTTTAAAGCATTATTTATTGGTCATATAGTACCGATATAAAAATCTAAAACTTCTACACTACGAAATAAAGTCTCAATAAATGATGATTTAAATAAATTTCAAATATTAAATATTGTTGTACTTTATAACTTGGTTGAAATAAATTCTGTTAATTTGAATTATTTCAATATTTTTTAACAAATAAAGTAGAGAAAATATAAATCTATTATAAGAGATATTTTTGATGAATATTTCCAAATGCGATATTTTTTTAATATTCAGATGAGATGTAAGGTTAAAAGGTGTTTAATGAAAGGTTTTTATGTTATTAAGAAATAAGTGTCATTAAGAAATGAAACGCAATCCATTTAATAACTTTTAAGAAAGTTATACGGGATTAATAAAACTGTTTTATTTTAGGTAAAGGTTAGGTTATTTTTATTTAAGTATCCAATCATTTATTTAATCAATATAACTGTGCTTAAAGAAATAATAGTTTTTAACCAGCATTTAGTTTATATTATACCAATAATATGTTTAGATAATTTTCCTATTTTAAAAATATATGGAATAAATAAAAACTATTATATGAATTAAAAATTACTTCTAAGTAATTCTAAGAAACAGTTCTAAGTAATTCTTAATTCACATAAATAATTATTATTAATCATTATCTTAATAAATTCATTCATGTTGATAATTCTATTAACACGGATAAATTCATTAAGAGCTGTTAAAATATTTTTGAAATCATTGTAAAGGTGTTTTTTTATTGCTATTTTGAACTTCTTAATGCATTTATTTTCCTACTAATACCTTTCCTTAATTTTGCTTAACACAATAATTAAGAATTTAATATTAATCACTTAAAATAAATGGTGAAATTTTTTCTATACTTTGTAGCATAATTGTGTATTTATCAAGCTGAATGCGATATGTGCAATATTCTAGTATAATACACTTATTCCAATTTTGTTATTTGTTATACTGTTAATTCCTGTTAAAACATTCTTTAGCAAAAAGTAAATTGATTTTAAGTTTTACTTTGAAATTCATTACATATTTTATTTATTTTTTTCATCTTAAAGCACATTTACATTTCTTTGTTTCTGATTTTTCTTTTTTACAACACTTATGTGTATTTCACGGATAAAATATTTTTCAGGCTGTAAAATGCAGGATTTTTATTAATTAGCTTCAGTGAATACATCTGAGGTTGTTTACTTTTAACTATTGTACATTACCTGAAAGTTTTAATCGTAAATAAATATAGGAAATACTTTTTTATTTTTATTCTGTATACCTTAAAGTAATAATATATTCCGGAAATACATTCTTTAAAAATGATAGAGTAAATATTTAATTGTTACATTTTTATGTCTTACGTTTTTAAATGATACTTTTTAATTACTTTTAATAATGATAATAATACTTGTAATAATATGGTAATTCAATCAATTAAGTTATGAAAAATGTATATTTATATAATAGAGTCTTCATATTTTAAAAATATCGGTAAAGAAATAAATTTTTTAATCAATATTAATAATATAATGAAAGCATAAATGGATAATTACTTTATGTTAATTCAATTATTAAAAAAAGCAAAGCAAAATAAATAAAGGAAGCATATCTATTGTATCTGTTAAACAAAAAATAAGCATAAAAAGGTTGCAAAAATAATGAAACTGTGTTTGAATTATAGCCGGAGGGTTTTGAAAGCTGATATATTGTTAGGAAAAAAAACTATTAATTCAAGATAGAAAAGGATGGTTTTTAATTTTCTTGTAAATGCAAACAAAAGAATCTTTCTGCAAGAAAATAATCTCAATGAGAGTTGAGTTGTTGTAGATGGAATAAGGTTATATATTCTTTGACAATGTAACCCTTTTTATCTGTTGAAAACATTTTTATCCAGAGAGAGATTTTCTTCTAAAAATTTTCGTTTTTTTTGCATCGGTAAGTATTCTAATAAAAATCTTATGTTTTTCTCTGTTAGATGTATGAAGAGCTATAGTAGAATAAAAAATTCATGAAATTACATGATGAAACATTTAAACGATTATTGAGTTTCTAAATTTAAAAAACCCAATTTTTTAAAGTAGGCATTAAAAATTCGTCTCAATAAATTAGACTAAAAGTTTTTTTTCATATAATTCCTCTATCGTATCTTTTGAGTTAGTTTAAAATTTCATTTCTTATTTGAAAATACTTTAGAGAAATTTTGTTAAAATAATAAAGTGTTTATAATCAATAATGGATTTTTAAAATACTATAGATATAACTAAATAAATCAAGTATGAATTATATTCATATACATGAAATTAGAAATTACAATGTTATTACGAAATTTCAGTTGAATGGTCCGAATAAAACATCATTTATTTTTTTCTCCTAAAATTATAATTCTTAATTTTTTGCGGGTGTTTGGGTGTTTTTATAATAGAATGAAGTACGTAATGAATTTCTTTAATCATAAACAATTTATTATCAGAAGAAAAGAAAATCTAGAAAGTTATCTTTTAAGTAATAATTATCTGTAAATTTTTCTAAAAATGGAAATTAGAAACTAATAAATTTTGCAGATATAGAAATGTTAAAATGCTAATTCATTTAGTACAAAACGTGAAATCTAAAGTCATTTTTGAAATTTTTAATCAAAGCCCATAAAATTTGAGAAAGTATCATTGATTCCTTTTTTTTAATATAAATGATAGAAAAAACAGGAGATTATTAAGTATTATAGAAAAAAGTTCTTACATTCAGTTAACTTTAAAGCAAATTTATATAGAACCTATATATAGTAATATATTTATGACTATGCCATACGGATTATATATTATAATCAAGATAACTTAATGTATAAATATTATTACTTTTGAAAAAATATCTGAATAATTTTTGATATATGTTCTAAATGAAAAACCGGCTGAGATTTACTGTACGGTCACCACTGGCACGATTTTTCCATATCTGGAAACCCAACCAATTCCGACCAATCAGATCCGATCACAGATAAAGAGTTCCGACCAATCACGAAATATTTTTCAATATCCTATTTATTTTTAGATCGCGCTTGTGCAAAATGGTGAGATTTTTGGCGACTTTTTGAAAAAGTTGCAGTAAATTTTTACAGAGTCCGTACAGTAAATTTTTACCGAAAATTCTTTGAAATAAAAATAACTTCTCATTTTAAGTCTAAAACTTTTCAGTTGGAAAGATTAAATATAAAAATGAATAATATCAGTTGAAACTTCTGCATCACTTTTGAAATAAAGTAATACAACTAGGTGAACAATAAGGAGTTATAGAAACTTCCATCACACAATACATAAGAAAAATTAAAAATGAAAAAAAAATATTGCAGTCGTCTGGGAGAAGAATGAATACATAACTGCATAAAAACTATTGAAACTTTCAAGTAAATTTTACTATCAAATTATCAGTCGGTTCACTATGGATTATGTAAAGTTTAATGAAAACGTAAGAAGTATAAAAAAAAGCTTTTACAGTTGTCCGGGTAAATATGATTTTCTTTCCAGAAGATCATGGATTATAGAAAAATATTTTTCTTAATATTCATCCAGTGTAGAATGAATACAGATGAAAACGAAATTTAAGTGATAAAATAAGTAAAAGTATTTTGTAAAATAATAAAATTTTAAATACTCAAGCATTTGGTATTAAAATCTAGAAATTTGTTTCAAAATGTTTTTTATAGTTTTCATTCTATTATTTTATAATGCTTGTTAATTGCATAAAATTTACTAATAATATAACCGTATTAATTATACTGTTATTGTATAATTTATAAAAATTGAGTTTACGAATAATTAGTTTACTTTGCGAATTAAGTAAAATAGGTAAAACTTGAACAACTTTAGAGACTTCTTTTATTTATCCAGAGAAATGCAGCTTATAACTTTAAATACATGAAAGCTATTAAAAATAATTCATTTTTTGACAAGTAAACCATAAGTCTCAAAAAATTGAAGTAAATACTGTTCTTTATTATGATTATAAGCATTTAAAAGTTCAATTAACATATTACGTATACATTTGTATTTTGAATGATATTTTAAGTATAAAATTAATAGCCAATGCCTCAATTGAAATTCTAAATAAAAATTGTGTCAGAAAAGGAGCAAATTACATTTCATGTTAAATTGCTCTATTATACGTTTAAAAATCCTCTTGAATGGGCATGCCTTTGGAAATTACTCATTAATGTGTACTCTATGATAAACTTATATATAGTTCAATACTAATTCAAATTTATTATAACTGTACAAAACTTACTATATATAGTATTATATAATAGAAGTTTGCATTTAAAAAAATAAAAATAATTTTAGGACAAAAATAAGCATTTCTGTCAAATTTTTGCTTTACATTCTAATAAATTTAAAGAGAAAAAGTGAATTCAATCTATTTTTCTATTAATTCAGTTAATGTTTTTTCACATTAATCATGTATGATAATTATCATTATAAATACTTATGCTTTCCCTTGCTGCTCGACAGTTCATCATCCCTTCAAGCAGATCCCCAAAGGGCCCAGTCAGTAGCTTCACGCCACTTCCCGTAAAATCAGCAAATGAAAAATTATTTCTCGAGTCTTTTGTGATATATTTACTAATACATTTTTTCAATTTGCAAAATAAAATGAAATTTTGTTATTTGACTGAGAAAATATATAAAACCGAGAATAAATGTAAAAAAAAGTGTAAGGTTTGTTTTCTTAAATATCTGTATAGAAAAAATATTATAATGTGTATCGAGATATAAATGTTTCATGTGTACGTCTATTCATAAAAGGTAAAATATTTTGCTGGTTAACAGCTGGTTATTGGGAAAATAATCTGCAAATGAACAATGTAATCATTTATACTCACCTACCTCATAAATATGTGTGTAAATAGCAGTTGTAAATAACAGTTTACCAATGTAGTTTAGATTATTATTACGTATGTTCGGTTATACATGATTGCCCCCAAAAATGTCTCTTAAATTTCCATATAAATTTAGCGAAATAGTTTATTGTAAAACATTTCGTAATGTAAACGCAATAATAGTGAAGATAACTAGTTAGGACATTTCTTAAGATGATTGGTTAGAATAAATATGTAAATTCTGTTTTAGTATGGAAAATTTTATATTTAGACAATCATTTTAACATATTTGTAAGCTTATTTAATTCTTTTTGAACTTTAACATTCACATTTAAGCAATAATAAATAATTTATAGACTGAGTATTTTTTTAAATATTTTAAAAATGTTGCCAATTTCTTTAATGAAATCTGTGGAATAAGATCAAAACTTTCGAATTTAAAATTATTCTTCGTTCACTTATATATATACATATATGATGTTAGAAAATTTAAATAAAACTTTTCGTAATTGATAACATATTTTACATGAATTAATGTAAATTTTTATCAACTTACCTAGATCTATATCTATAATATAAAAACTAATCAATAATTTGTATAAGAAACAAATTATTACATCTCTTTTCAAAATAATCTATGTATTCCTAGGAAATCTTGATGTACATTTATTGTAAAATATATGGATTTTTCCTTTATTTCGAGTTTTTATTATTAAGTTATAATAAATAATATTAGCAAGAATGAGCATTTTAAATTTTTATAAAAATAATAGTTTTTTAATTAAATGCTTTTTTAAATTAACAACGTATTCTGATAATGTTATGTAAAAATATTATTTTTTCCTACGCTGTATATGGAATCATCACGCATATTGAAATTATTGAATAATTTTTATCAGCATATGCAAAAATGTATAAATCTTTAACCAATTTAAGATCAGCATTTGATATGTATAAATTACCTAATTAATTTTAAGATATTTCGGAACGTTTTTGAAGCGTTTAAGAGCTTGCTTAAATGCTCCTCTAATAATTTTTAAAATAAAACAAAGGTATAAGCAATATTAGGTCTGATCACAGTCAATAGATAAATTAAGCTGTCAAATATATTAATTGTAAAGCATTTGATTGAATTTGCAAAACATTGAAAGTAATATTTTTGTCTTGTTTTTGAAACATATTGAGAATTTGAAAGCCACAATTAAGATTTGCTACACAAACATCAACGAAATTATATTTTGATAAAAGAAAAATTTCCTCCAGAATTGAATATCTCTAGGTCTTCCTTGAATTATATTTCGATCCCAATTAACATAAACCTCTTAAAAAAGATGCAAGTAATATGTAGTGATAATTCTCAAATGTATTGGCATGAATTCATTAATCAAGTACTGAAGCTTCTTTTGAGAATTTATTCAGTAGCTCTATTTCTAATGCTAAATTGTTCTTAAGATTACAAGAAAATTTCAAAATTGTTTCTTATTCCTTCGGTAACAATTCGGTTAATGAGATGAATAGTAAAATAGGGATTTATTTCTACCAAAACAACACGGACACCAGTTTGCTTAAAGTAACGATTTTGAAGGAAGTCTTCGAATTTTTTTCCAAATTAAATGTCTTATTTCTGCAGCTACTCTAATGACCATTCTGCTTAGTCAAATAAAGGTTTTAAGTGATTTCATTATTCAACAGTGTTAATAAAAACCAATTTGAAAAACATTTTGTTACAAAAGTGGAGTTAAACTGCTGAATTTTCTTTTAATCCAGGTTCATACTTTCATAATCCAACAAATTTTAATAGAATTTAAGCTTTCTAAAGGAATGTATTAATATACAAATATAAAGTAATGACATCAAGTTTTCTGCAATAATCATCTAATTCATCACTTTTTATTTACTTCAATGTGTTTTTGACACATATTTCGTTATTTTTTTCAAACATGACTAAATTATCAGATCTTAAGAGCTTTTAATTTCTCATGCTTTAATTTAATTTACAATGATATTTCCGTGGCTGTGGGGACTGGTTGGTTAGGACATCATTCTTGTTACTAAAAGGCGCAGAGTTCGAATCCCAGATCATCGGATAATTCGCCATGTTCACTAATAACGACAAGGGCAAGCAAAATATGTCTAGTCACATTCTAAATTAATACCTCTGGGAGTGTTAGGAGCCAGACTCTGGAACTTCTTTGACTTCTAATCTCTAAATTGGAAGACTTAAATGGTGCTATCATCCATGAGCCAAAATCGTACTTCTACCCTGGTAAGGGGTACTCTGTTCAAATAAGGAAGACTCTGTTTCCAATTTCATTCTCTCAGTCCTGGACGAGCAGGCTTGGCTTTGACAAGTGTCATATGTAACAACAACACAATGCTATTTTCAATTTTAGCAGGGTTATAATTAACGCAATTGTATTTAAAATTATATGAATTCACTTTTAAAGTTAAAGCAAGGTAAGATTAAAATACTATACAATTTTCTAAGCTGGTAAGTTTTAAAATAAAGAAAGTAATGACATTTTCTGAAATATTAATTCTTAACAGGTTAATAAGGTTTAAAGTGAATAATATAAAGGATTTTGTGTGATGAATGATTTAAAGGAAATAACTCATAATTGTCATATTTTATTTTTTTTAAAAATGACTTATTCCACTTTCAAATGATAGATTTAATTGATCCTTATTAACATTTATTTCTTGACATTACTTGTTTTATTCCTTATACTCAGGTTCCCAGAATTAAGATGGAAATATATTTGATTAAAACAAATGGAAAATTCTAAAATATATCTATTTTGAATCAGAAGCTTAATATCCTTATCTATTTTTATTTTCATCTTATTCTGAAAAAAAAATTGTTTTATATTTATTTGTATAAAAAAATTTAACCAACAATTTTAACAATTTAAGTTATAACCGCAGTATGCACAAAATATTTTATGAGACATTTTTGGTAACCTTTCAGCAAAGCTTTCATTATTGAATTTTCATTTATTAATCATTGAAAATTATTATCAGTATCAACAATATTCTGGGGAAAGTTGTAATAGCTTCATTAATGCCTACATCATATTATCTACAATAAACTGAGATTTATAAGAGAAAATATTTCAAATATTTAACCTTGATAGAATAAACTGATGATGTTGTTAAAATATTGTAGAAACAAAGCAGTATACCTTATAACTGATACAAATTTTAAATTAAGTTTATTCTTCCTTATGAAATCTAAAATCTTCACTTCAACAAAATGCATTGATAAAATAATTTTACTTAGAATTTATTTCATTAAACAATAAGTTTTAGTTGTATTTTTTAAAAACGAATATTCATCTTTAAACGAATATTCATTTAAAAAATAAATCTACTAAATACCTATTTCATGCAACTAATTTTGTAACACAAAGAAACGAAAGACTATTTGATTAGAAAAATAAAGTTCTTGATGTGAAAAAAGTCTGACAAACACTATAGGATTTTATTAATAAAGAAATGTTTAGTCAAAAATATTTTTTTTAATTTTCACAAATCTTGCATTTAAACTATATTATCTTGTTTAGGAATAAAATTTAAAAAATTCAGAAAAATACAAAATACATATTTAGAAGTAGTAAAGTTTTTGTCACACCAAAGACTAGGAAATTTATTTGAATTCAATCATAATTTTCAAATATATAGTTGACATTTTTTTAGGAAAATTTTCACTAAGCAATTTAAGAAGAAAACTGGTTTAATTGTTATGTTATTTGAGAAAAAAACTAGAATTTATTAACTACTAATTTTTATACCCACATGTTTAAATTAGACTGCACTAAAAATAAATTATTTTTTAAAATTAAGTTAAATTAAGTTATTAAATTTATTTTTTTGAATTTAAGAAATTTCAGTTACTTTTTAATTATTTTCGTATGATAAATTATAAATTTAATTTCAAGAAAAAATCCTATTTACAAAAATTGCAAAATTATTGAAAACGCAATTAAATATAAAAATTTAATTGCGTTTTTATGACACATTATGATTTTCATCCTAAAAAATAATGAAATTTATTAAAAACTATGGTTTTAAATTTTTGAGAAAATAAATTATTTATAAAACTATTTATTAACACTTTATAATTTTCATATAAAGATGAAAAATATAAAATATATTGATAGATAATACTCTAATGCTTCATGTTTTCTTAGGAATATGTTTTATTATAATAATTTTTATTTTATTTGTTTATTTAATTGTTTAATGATTTAAGAGTTTATAGACATTATGTTCAAAATATATGTATTAACTATTAAATACTAACGATTTACTTGATTTTACGAAACATTTAATATATATTTAACATATTTATTTTTTAAAAATTGAATTCATTGAATATTTCTACTGTAAACACAAGATTGAAAAAGCTATTTTTTGCATGAGGATTTTAATTTACCCTATGTCTATATTTATAATTAAACTATTCTTATCTTATTATACCTTATCTTATTATGAATAAAACATCCTTATCTTATTCATCGAAATGAAAATTTCTTTTGAGAGCACAACACATTTTCTGGCGATAAAATAAACGCAAGAACAATTAATTTTAAGAAAATGAGTTACTGAGACATGTTGCAATGGCAGGGAACTTCTTAAGGAAATATAAATTTTTTCCAAAGGATATAAACAGTTAAAGTAAACAAAATAAGTTTAATTTAGAAATAATTTCTATTTTATGTACATTTGGCAATATTAAAATAAGAATTATATAAAGTGTTTTTCTATTTAACTATCTTTTAGCGTTTAATTAGGTTATTTTTTTAGTAGTAGATGTACTTAGTCAGATTTTAATAATTGGGAATTAAATTTTGTTATGGGAAAAAAAATTATATCCAATAATTTTCATTCAGAATGAATATTTTATATAAAATTATTTTCAAATTTTAGCTAAGTTTTCAATGTACATGAATATTTTTTCTTATGAGGTATATATGAAAATTTAGTAACTCATTATTTCATAAATTTTGCATTTTTAAAACATATCCTACAAATTCCTCATTATTTAAGATGAAGGAAATAATGTTGAACAAATATGGTGTTTTTAAATACTGAACGGTATTTAAAAATATATATTATAAAAACTGTATACTTGATAAAACTTTGAGACTTCTTTTTAACGAATTTCTTTCAAGAAAAATATAACAAACGTTGCAGAAGAAAGTAAATTATAGACCATTGTATTTTTTCAATAATACTTAATTTTATTCATTTTTGGTTGTCTCTTATTTTTATACTAAATGCAAGAAAGAATAATTATCTAAAATTCAATAAATTTAACTAATTTTTATAATTAATTAAATTAAAGTTATACCACACACACACACACACACACACACACACACACACACACACACACAC
>JAPDSC010083321.1:104851-116238 GCA_026290005.1 Latrodectus geometricus | reverse complement strand
CACACACACACACACACACACACACACACACACACACACACACACACTTATATAAATAAATTAGATATTGACAATGAAGATATATTATGATAATAAAAGTTTTGCGTAGCTTAAATAGTGCGTACTAAGCAGGAAGAAATTTTGTAGCTTAATATCTTATACTGAAAAAATTGTTTCATTAATCGAACTATAAGAAAAAATATTTCAGAAGCTTCGTATAAATTTATTACATAAATATTTAAAGCTTTAGATTTAAAAATTATATTTTAAACAATGTTAAATGTTGAAATTTCCTAATTACAGAAGGAATTCGATAATTGGAGAAATATATAGTGATTGCATTTTAAACTTAGTTATTATATAGAGTTTAATGGTGAGAACTAATCGACTGAGAATATTGTTTACTATAAATTCTAAGCCTTGGTATACATCCATTTCTAAGATAGGATAAGACGCACGAAGTGTTAAACTAATGGCCATAGTATAATCTTTGAGCTACAATCATGATTATGTACTATTTCGTTTTTATTAAAAGAACATATATCAATGTGTACTACCAAATATCACTCAAGGCTACAAAGCTGCTAAGTCAATAAAAATATAAAAAATGTACATAATAATAAGAAAAATACTAAAAAACTATTTAAGTATCTGATATGAGAACAAGAATTATGTCGATACAACTAAGTTGGAATAAAACAGAATGTCGTTAAATATAGTAAAAGCCTTAATTCTCTGCGAAGAACTTCTTTTTTGTCTTAATAGTTTTGACAATCAAGAAGCAAATATATAAGATTTTAGACTCGCATTTATAAAATTAGCAGTTAGATAACTAAAATCACGTAAATAACTTTTGAAATTACCATGTACAGTCGTTAAATTAAATTAAGTTGAAAACCAGTTTTTTAAAGTTCATATAAAGGGCAACTCTTAAACCTCATGCAAATAATATAATTTTAAAACTCTGTAAGAATTCAGTACAGATTCAAGTATAAATATTTCTCTTGTCATTAATGATAATTATGATAAAATAAGAAAATAAATTTAAGTAAATATGAAACATTGAAAAGTTTTCAATAAAGATAAATTTTTAAATTTAAATATTTACATATTGCAATTGTTTTGAAATAATAAAAATAATTGTAAATTATTTTTGATGTAAAATGTTTTTTATTAATAATTTTTGCTAGTTTTTTAAGCAATATACTATAAGTTATAATGAATTAGTTTGTATTTCTTTTGTGGTTTACCTCTAAAGCAACCATTCCGTATCTCACAATTATAAATATATTATAATGCTATGATCACATACTCATGGTGTACATTTAACTATAAAATTCTTGTTAATTTTAAAATCTATTTTTGTTTAGTTAATCTAACGAAACCTCTCTTTCTTTTTCTTAATTTATCTATGAGAAAAGTCATGAAAACATATTTATTTTTCAAATAAAAAGATACATTTAAAACTTATATAATTATTTGAAGAAAGTAAACATTATTTGTATAAATTTATATTTATTTATCGACAAAGAATTTTACAAGTATGTGTTACTTATTATATATATATATATATATATATAATATCCTTAATTTTATTACTCATTTACTCATGATAAGAAAAACTGAAAAATTTTGATTATATACAAAATTTTCTAGTTGAATAATGAAAATACCACGTGAAAAAGTGTCCTATTTGAAAAGTTATAGCTAGTTACTATTTATCATTTTAGAACACTTATAAAATGTTTTGAAAATAATTTCCTTACGCTATTATTTTTGTAAAATTCTGTTTTCACTCACAAAGAAATTGCTAATCTAAATATGATTCTAGAAAATAAGTTTCTGATATTTTTCATATTTAAGACATTTTGAAGATTTGTATGCAACGTAAATTAGTAGTTATTAACCTTAAATTTTGCTAAAAAATTATAGTTGAAAGCATTAAATGAATCTAAACTCTCATTTAGATTAAAATATATTTTCTTTTTGAATCTCATAGTAAAATGTACATTAATGATTTGTTATTAATATTTTATTGAAAGCACATTTAATTAGAGTTAATATTTAGAAAGAATTATTTTTATTAGACTTTCTAAAAATGATAAGAAAATGTAATGGTATTATATTTGAATATGAATCCCATATGTTTTACTCAGGATATGGGAATACGGAGAAAATTTTAATCTAATACTCATAAAATATTATAATTTTTCAGTATGTCAAAGAAAAAATAATTGTGTATAAAAAACAAGTATTACCTTAAGCAAGTAAAATTTTTTAAACAAATGTAAGCTTTTTAAAGTCTCACATAAATTATTAAATATTATTTTCAGAAAATAACTTAAAAAATTAAAGATAAATGCTTTATTTTAAAAATACTGATAAGAACAAAATAATTTATTAAAAAGATGATGATGTAATTATGCGGTTCAGATTTGTAGTTTATTTTTACTTTGTCATGATAATATTAATTAAAGTCTCTAAAGGATGAAAACAAGCATTACTCGATCACATTCATTGCATCGTCAAAATCATAAAATATAATGTTCTACTTGAAGTTTACCGCATCAAAATCCTTATAAACATAAAATCCCACTCTACTTCAAATTTCTCAAAAGCACTCAAGTCATGCTGTTTTCTACCAAACTTTATGCTGTTCCGATTACAACATGATGTTGGAATGTGCTTTAAATTGGATTCCTCACAGTGTGAATTTGATAGGGGTTGTTTATCTTGTAAGGAAATGTTGGATTCTTTCTTCTTATTTAAAGAAATGTTTGTAAAGCGCAGGGTATAGTGGGTGTTTAATTTTGGTTTCGTGGATACTTTTAAAGTTATTTAAAGTAAATAATTTAAATTCACACACATCCTCTTTAAAACATTCCCTGATAAAAATAATTTTTTTTCTTAAACTGTTTATATTTTATTTATTACTTTTTTCACCAGATTTAATATATTTTGTAATAAATAATGAATTAATTTTCGACAACATTTTCTCTTTTTTTCTTGTCATCTTATTCGTAAACTTTTTATGGGAATTAAATTGTTGTTTAATGTTTCTCTTAAATGTTATTTTTATTTTTCAATTTGTTTTTTCATATCAATTATTTTAAAATTTATAAAACTTAATGGATTAATAAAATTAGACAAATAAAATTATAAGCAAAAATTAGATCTAAAAATTTCATAATAACATTTTTATTGTTGAAGGAAAAAATATAGCTATCATAAAATTTTTACGGTTATTGTTTTATAATAGTGTTTTAATTTAAATTAATAAAAATAAAACACTTTATAAGTTTATTAGTTGTGTTTTCTGCAGCAAGGTTCAAGAACATACAACGACACACACTGTATAAGAAGAATAACAAAATATAGACTGAAACAGTTTATTATTTTATCTTATAAAAAATTATTTACTAAAGCTATTTAACTTAACTTTCAATTGTTGGTTTCTAATATATTCTATATTTACCAGCTAGGTATAAAAATATTTTAATTTTTAACATGGTTGATATTAATTCAAAAATAGTTCTGAATTTTTAGCAAACTTTGTATTTTATTATGAATTGTTTTTCTTAATTGGGGAAATATTTTTATGTCTTCTTTTACACACTTGAAAAAATTTTAATTATTTTATATTATAAATAATATTTAAAATCATAAACTTTTTCTGGATCTATATTAAAATAATCCAAAAAAATTCATAATAGATATTTCAATGTAATTGTGTGTAAGGCAGGTAAAATTAAATTTTCTAAAAAGTAAGATCTTGTAGAATTTGATTCTTTAAACAATAACTTATCTTATATAAATTTCTTATAGATTTATCTTATAAAGTAAGATAGAAAGGCAACAATAAAATATTTATTCTTCTCCTATCTTTTCTCATAATATAGTTAGGAAAAATATATAATTGATAAAATAAATTTATCTATTCACATCACACATTTATAACTTTATATGAAGGATTTATAAATCTATTTATGTTATTTACAAAATAAAACTTATAAAAATTACAAAATAAAATTTACTAAATAGCTTAGTTTAAATTTACTTCAAGATTACTAGAAATATTACTAAATCACTTTTTCATATTATTCATCAAATAAATCTTAAAACTTATGTGCTCAAATTCTTATGTGTGAAGAAAATAAGATATCACTTGTCTTATTCTAATAATTGCTTGTGAAGTTTAACAGTACTTCTCCAAATGCTCCCTCAGAAATAAAACATCTAAAGGCTAATTTAAATGAGTTATCTACTGTGTATTCATTTCCTATCTCATATACTTATTGGAACAATGTATTAAAATAATAAGACAAAAATTAAGAAATATGATTTGAATATTATTCCCACAATGTCGATAAATATTATTCACTCTGTACATAAATATAAATCAATATTTAATTTATATTATAATCGGGTAATATTACTTACATGCTTAAAGATATTTGTTTTGGGAAAAATTATTACTTGAAATTTCCCGAAATAAAACATGATTATACTGATTTACTATTTTATTAAAAAAATATAAGGCTAATCATCATTAAATTACCCTTAAATTGTAAAATAACTAATAATTTACGATAAATTTATTTGTTATACTTAATATTACAACCAATTTAAAAAACATGTAAATTTTATTTAAAGATAAAGAAAATTCTATTCATTTTTTAAAAGTCAAAGAAAAAAATCCTTAAATGATAAGTGTTATTCTTCCATTTCTTAAGCCTTTCAGAAATTAAATTCATGTTAATAATAATTCATGTTAATAATAATTCTTCGTTAAAAATAATTGCCATTAAGATTATAATAGGATATAGGCTTATATTTCATGTAACATATTGTATTTACAAAAAATTAAGTGAAATCATTAAGTGAGAAGAGAAATATGTATTGGTGTAAAAGTATATAAATGAGTAATGATAATTGGGAAATAATTAAAGTGAGGGGTATAAGTTGAAATAGAGTACATTAAAACTCGAATTATCAATATGGTATTTTATCATAAACAATAATTTACTACCTTGACAGTTAACCTAAAAGATATTATTTCCAAAGTTTTTAAATTCCAAAAAATTATGAGTTTCCATAAAAAAGATGAAATTGTAAATGTATTCTATTTAAAAGTTTTTTATTTATAAAAATGGAATGGGATTTTATTTTTTAATAATTTTTATTCTTAAAAATAATTGAGTACTAAGATTATTTGAATATTTATAATGAAGAATAGAAATATTATGTTTCATTTAAAGAAAAAAAAGGAAATTAAAAGCTAATGCGGATATAAGGAGCAAATTTGTACACAAATAAAGGATTAATTATTAAAAAAAAAAATGAGAGAATTTAACATTTAAGATATTGAATTAGGTATGAAACATGAAATAAACTGCTTTTTAATTATTTAGTTTTCTTATGATAAAAAAATCAAAGTTAAGTTATTCTAAAGATAAAGTTACTACGTATCAAATAAAATTTATGATATTTGCTTTCTTATTAAATATATTTTAGTATTCACATATTTAAAACAGAAGTATAATAATGTATTTTTCCAACTTTTTCTTCAATTCTTACAGAAATAGATTGTATTTCCGTAAGATTTGAAGAAAAAAAAATAATATATTATTTAATATTTATAATTAATATATTATTTAATATTTATAATTAATAATATATTATTTAATAATATTATTAATAAATATTTAATATAATTATATTATCAATAAATATTATTAAATAATATATTATTTAATAATATATTATTAAATAATATATTATTTAATAATATTTATTTTTTTCAACAAAAAAGTAATATATTAACGTGTTGGAAGTACAAAAATTACTTTGATTTATTATTCTTTTAGTAATATACAGCATATTCCTTTCAATATTTTACAATACATACTGGAAGTTTTACGGAATGAAATTATTTGTTGTTAGATTTAATTATATTTTTATCCATTCAGAAAAACTATCAATGTGTAAGGAAAAACAGTAATACATTAATTTATTAACATAAAAAATATGGAAAAAAACTATATAAAAGTTTTTCTTATAAAATACTGTTAAATAAAATAATTTATTTTAATTTAACTAAATATCATATGGAACTTTAATTTCAAATACAGATCAAAATGCTAATTATAGAAGAAAACAAAGCTATTATTTCTATTAATTTTACATCCTACTAAGATTTTCAGATGAACCCGATGGGATTCTATTCCTCTATCCTATACTTGATTTATCACTCTTCTATTCCCTATACTATTCATCAATGTTGTAGGAGTACTTTTCACTAAGAGAAGAGAGACTAATTAACTCCCTTTCCTGTTCTCATCTAAAATGAGGCCTCTTGAGGTGATAATATTGCTTTGAATTCAAGATTGCTTGCAGCTCTTGTTCACCAACAGATATACTTGGAAAAATTAAAGTATTTGAAATATTTTTTAAATTATTCGTGCGGCAACTTTGATATTTTAGAAATGAGAAATTAATGTTTGAATTTGTATGAAATACTTCTAGTTTCAGGAGGGTTTTCATAGAACGACAACCAACAAACTTGAAAGTTTTAAGTGTTTCAATTATTTTATAATTGGGTAAATAATTAATTTACATACAACATAAATTTGTTGTAATAAATGTGAAAATTGAACCTATTTTAACAATCTTATAATTAAAAAAATTAAATAAACGTGTAAGTGTCACAAAACAATCAAATTTTCTTATTTATCATCGCTTGACTATTACACTATTTTGATAGTTAATAAAGAAAATTTAAATATCTAAAGAAGAATATTTTACTACTTGTATGTACGTTTCTCATAAACTGCAGTCTAATAACAGTCTTTCTTGATATCATTTGTAAGATTTTACCAACTAGATTATTTGTAAATTAAACTTACTTACACAAAATTTAAAAATAAAAAATTAAAATGATAATAATAATTTATGTAATGTATGAGGAGCCATAAGAGTAAAAATTGGTTAATTTTGTAAAATCTAAAAAAGTACTAAAGGAACGGAATTCTATTTATAAATTTTTTTGAAATAGAGTGAAATTGAAAGGAGTGATTTATTTGGTGATAGGAAAGCTGATAATTCTTTATAATAAAAAGTATAAAAAACTAAGCAAAAATAATCCAAAGCTGTTATAGTTACAGTTAATAATCCCTTATACCTACAACAAACTGTTTTATATTGCAAATTTTCAAAAATTTTAAAATCCTATTCATTTGTTAAAAAAAACCTTAAGTTTGTAAATTCCAAAAAGTGTTTCTCATTATAAAATATGGTATTCGTCAATGTGGAAGAAATTTTGTTTTCATGCTCAAAATAATTGATGTTAAAAGGCTTATGAATGATTTTTAAATTAACATTATTTTAAAGACTTGTGGTGGTAACAGTTGTGCTTTTTTCATTTAACATTTCACTTCAGGGAATTAAAGACTAAAAATATTGAAACTTTTTTTATGTAAATGCATTTAAATCCTAATCAATTAAAATACAAAAAAGAAAATTATTTACCCAATTTCCTCTTCAAAAGTTTTATATTTTTTTACTAAATTAAAAAGAAAACTTATTAAAATTGGCAGTGGGCACATGTGAGCCAAGAGGCGAATTGCACAACCCACGTCACATCAACACAAACCTGTTTATAAGGCGGGCCACATTCATCCATCATCTCAGAAGAGGAAGGGACAAAGATACACACATACACCCACAAACACACACAGAGAAAGAGAAAGGAAAAATCCACGCCCAAACCGGAATTCGAACCAGGAACCAATAATTGTTTAATGTCTGTTTAGCGATAAAATAAGAGGTTTTCTTTGAATGCATTATTACATGTTTTAGTTTTGATAAAGAGTTTTTATCTGTCTAAAAGTTGTTTACTATGAACTATATATTATTAAAGTAAAATTCACTCGGTGACTAGAAATTTTCTGTATAATGATCACCAGATTATGGAACATATTCCAGGTATCGGGTATTATCAATACAAAGCACAGATAAAAATACTCAAGAATTACAACACTTTCATATAATCTTCTTGTGAATTCAAATGTATAGCACATATGTATGAGAACTGCGCAGCTGTTCCTTCAAGGGAATAATACTATTAAGACGAATAATATATTGTATATATATGAACCATTATGTCTATGAGGCATGTGTTATTGTTCTTGCAGTTTCATATGTCAAATCTCCTATATTGTAGCCACGTCTTTGAAAAATATCAAGATTAGCGCCATGTTAGCGCCTTTAGCAACTAGCCAAGATTCAACTCACAGAGTCTTACCTATTTTGTTCCTATTTTCGTTCAGTTTACATGCAGGAAACTATCCTGCAATCCTTAATCCTTGAAAAAAATCCTTGATCTTTGAAAATATCCTTAATCTTTGAAAAATTAGGGGCTGTCTCCATTCTTTGTTGGTATTTACCTTCCTGAATAAGAAAGAATTTTGTATAGGTATTTTCACTATTTATGTCAAAGTTTTAGCTTTAGGAAATCTGACGCTACAGAACTGTAATTGTCAATTTTCTGTAAGAAGAGGGTATTAATTGTATGGTATGAAGAGTTCAGATATCAGTCTTATTATAATTTATGGGAAGCTTTGGGCATTATTACCAAATATATCCCAGGACACTACTGGTGTCACGATCTTTGCTTTTTGAATAATTACGCCTTAATCGTTTTTAACAGTATCAATAACTTTATCAAATTTTGTAATGCTTGTTAAAAGTGGCGATGATGCAAAATAACAGTAAATACAAAATAACAATAATTAAATTATATGATTTATCGTATTTTGTCATATTAGTTTACAATATTTTATTTTTAGGCACTTCACTTTCATTATATATAAGTAATATTCACAAATCTGAGTCGCAGTTGACCTATTTTTTTCATACTGAAATATAAACCTCTTCAAATTAAATTCTTAAAATTTACTTTCATTTTAAATTATTTTGAATTATGAAAATATTTATTCTAAATTAAATTTTGAGATTAGGTATAGTTTAAATATTCTTTTAACTGCATAAACTAATAAATTTTACCCTAATACGGTGATTTCTATTATACACAAAAATATTGGATTTCTATCTTTCGATAAATGAGCTCCATTCCAAAGGACTTCAATGGTTTAGTCCAATCAATTTAAAAGTTTTATTATTTCTTTATTAAATAAAAAGTGAAAGGTTTAATTCTTTTTTCTCTTTTTGTTCACCTATAAGGAATATCTAAATGTAAATTATTTCATATTGTTCACATAGAAAAAAATTTCAAACAAATTGCCACATATCAGAATATAATAAAAGTGTATTTTAAAATTTAATTTTATCCTTTGATAATCTTATTTTTTACTCTGGAAACAGAATGGGACAGTGCAGCTTTAATTTGATCCTCTTTCTTACTCACTCTCCATCTCCGCTTAAATTGATCTGGAAATGAATAGCTCATGATTTGACATTGAGTTCATGACTTCGATTCACAATTTCAGGGATGTTTGGAGTTCATTTTAAACTGACCTTCATGTGACAATAAGCCATTCACTGCAAAAAATGAGAGTAAGGAAAAATTGCAAGTAAACAAAAAGTCCTCTCTCCGTTTAATCTTTAGTATATGCTTAGAATTTTTTTTCACAATACTTCTAATAAATAAATCAATGTTGTTGTTTGTTTAACTAATATTGTAAGCTGAATTGTTGTTTACAAGGATTCTTTGTTATTTTGATGTTAAATCAAACTGTGTTTTTATTTAAGAAAGTTTATTATAGATTTAACAAAAATGTGTCCTAAGTCTTGTCTTTTCTAATAATTTTGTAGAATTGATAATCACAGTTGTTCGTTTTGTTCTATATTTTTAGTTTCATCACAATGTGACATGCATGAATAATGAAAGGTAGACATTTATTTTATCTTTGCATTATTTACTTACCTCTGTTACGAGAGATCTATTGTTAATACGTTATAATTTGACACTGGATATCTACTTCTTCAACATATTTTTCAGAATTCACTATTTAACATGAAAAAGTCTCTAAAAGATACCTTTAAATACATATTCACTATATTTATTTTTTAAGCAATAAAATAATTTAAAAAAAAAACCTTAAAATGCCATTTTTATGCCCTTTTTGGACAAAAGTGAAATATTCAGTTACTTTAAAATTAATATTTAACATCTTCAATTAGATCATGTAATTATTTATATTCTTTTTAAAAGAGAATATCTGTTTTTCCATTATTAGGATGAGAAGAGGAAGTCAATAACATTAATCTAAAAATATGCTTTTGAAAAAATTTGTGTTAAAGTATTCTTAGGTATTAAAAGAATTAAAAATAAGACATTATTAAATTACGCAGTCAAATATATAAAAAGACTTTGAATAAAAAACATTATTGGATGAGATTAAAGTCAATTGGCGTAGTGGTAGAACTTTACGTTTCTAAAGCATAGGTGCAAGGCACAGATATAGGTACACTATCTGGGTAAGTTTGATTCAGACTTTAATGCCTTCAATGGGTCGATAATACTGGGTTTCAAAGAAGCTTTGGAGCTAAACAGTGGAAGCTTCTTGTTAGACTAAACGTTTAACTGCAACATATACTTCACACGACAGGGCATCCAAAGACAAGAAAGCAGATATTTGTACTGTAGATCTTGGTCCTCTACGGACTGTCCGTAGAGGACCAAGGTCAACAGTATAATAATCAACATAATTTATATAAACGTTAGGTGAAATAAGTCAATATAGGACTATTTGTTAAACTATCACTAAAATTTAAGTATTTATAAATTCATTTCAATGAAATTGTATTGTAATAAATTTCATTAAGAACAGTTAGATTTTTGAAGATTTATTAATTTAATTAATTAAATAATATTTTTAAGGAAATACCTTTTTAACTGAGATTATATCATGCTATTTATTGTGTGTTTATCGTAATTTTTAAAGTAATAAACAGAAAATAGAAATGTATTGATATAACAAAATAAAGTGACAAAATAAAATTAACAAAATAGTGTGACATTATAATACGAAATTTATTAACTGTGTTCCTGACAAATACAGATTCCTAAAAAACTTTATATCCGTAGTTAAGAGCTTTAACTGTATTCGTAGATATTTAATTAGAATGCGAAGATCTGGAATTAAATTGCTAACTTAATTCTTTCTTTTTTTAAAGTATAATATGAACAACACTAAATTAAAAAAAAATAGCTATTTGTAGCCCGATGACATAACTTGCTGAAAAGAGAAACTTTAAAATCGATTTTTGAATATTTTTCATTCTTAAAGGATGGGTGACCTATTTAAATTGGCTAAAAGCCCTAAACATGTTTTGGAAAAAATCTTCTCTGTACACACACACACACA
>JAPDSC010083321.1:73405-104451 GCA_026290005.1 Latrodectus geometricus | reverse complement strand
GGCCATGCGGATAATATGCCTGTCTTCTCGGCTGCTAGTGATAAGTGGCCGTTGAGATCCCGCATGGCGTTCCGTATTACCTTCCAGAACCCATCGATTCCATATTCTGCTAACAGTCATTGAATCTCGACCGACACAAACAGCAATATTGCGATAAGATAAACCGCAATCCCCGTACGCTACAATTCGATCTTTATCAAAGTCAGAAACGTGCTGGTACGCATTTCTCCTTCTTACACAAGGCATCACAACACATTTTCACCAGGCAACAACGTTCAAATGCAATTTGTGTATGAAGAACCAGCCGAACAATTTCCTCATTTAAGCACAATGTAGGTGTCGCTACTGGCGCCTGATTTGTCTTAATGTGCTGAAAAGCTAATCATTAGCATATCACAGCACCTTCTTCCTTTCGTATAAATTTCACGTTTGTAGCATGTCGCCTTCTTGGTGTAGCAATTTTAATGGCCAGTAGTGTAATTATCAAATATGTTTATGAGCAATAAAATTTTAATTTTGCAAATAAGCTTTTATTATACCACCATGTTAAAATTTTATTTACTGAAATCCTTTTCTAAAAATAGTCAAGATTCATATCAAAGACGAAAGACGTGTAATACTTCCATTATTTGTCATAAAACAATTATTTTTTAACTAGATAAGAATTTTTTTACCTTTTAGACCATTCTACTAATTAAATTTAATTATTTATCTACAGAATTGACTTATTTTTGTGTCACTTTTAAAATATGTCAAGCATTTAAATCTAATAAAAAATGTATTTATCAAATTTCAGCTATTGTTTTGTAAATAATATATACATTAAATTTTAATACGAACAAGATATCAAAATGAAGTGATTTTTGGAGAAAATCTCTAAAAAGTATATTTCTGATACGGTATAATAAGTTATTGAATACTAATAGCTATTGACGCATGATTTTAAGAAAAACTACTCTTTTGATACAATTTTACGAACGATTTTTAGTTCAAAACAGCAATAATTTTAGTGAAAATTTGATTTTTGCTTTAAACTTATTATGTGTAAATATTAGAATTTTCCTTGAAGTAAATATCGTAGTATTCTTTTCATTGAATATGTCAAAAGTATTGACGGTTTAGTGAAAATAAAATTTTTTAATTCACCCTTCACCCCGGCAAATATTTAACACATACCATCTTTTTCAACGCTACTATGTATACATATTTTACTTATACTTGCCAAACAGCTGCAACGTGGAGAAAAAATGTTTTATACCGTGAAAGCGAAATGTTTTGAAATGATTATTTCGAGTATATTACTTTATAGAGGAAAATATTTATTTATATTAAATAATAACAAATAAAATTAATATACTTTAGTTTTAAAAATTTGGTTTCTCGAAGGCACATTAAAATCTTTTTGTTATCGAATTCAAGCAATTTCAATTTTCTAAGAGTTTCCAGGTTGTATAACAACTTATTATATTTTTATAAAATCAAGAACATAAAAAATTATATGGAGGTATAAAACGACAGGGTGGGTACATATGTAGACGTTATTCAAAATATACATCATAGGATTGAGCACAACGATCCCACAGATGAACAAGCAGCAGGAGTCCTTGTTTCCAGAATTCTTGTGGTCGTGACGAGAACCAGTCCTTCACAGCGTTCTTGAGTACGTCATTCGAGTTGAATCGCTTCCCTTTCAGGTGTTTCTTAAGTGGATCAAACACATGGAAATTGCAGGGTAGCATGTCCGGACTGTAGAACAGATGTTCCAATGTATTCCATTTGAACTTGGCCAGTTCCATGTGTGTGACTCTGGAGACGTGTGGACGTAAGTTATCATGGAGCAGAACCCACTCTTCGTGAGCAGCCCCGATCTTTTGTTCTTGATTGACCTGCGTAGGCATCGACGTATCTCACAGTACACAGTTTATGGTTTTTCGGTGCTGGTGGAAATCCACAATTATCGGACTTTGAACGTCGAGAAAGACGGTGAGCAACACCTTACCTGCTAACAGCACAGCTTTGAAAATTTTAGAGGGAGGTGACGACACATGCTTCCATAGCATGCTGTCCCATTTTGTCTCTGGCTCGTAATGATGGCACCAGGTCTCATTATATGTGACAATCCGCTCCATGAAAGCGGAATCTTTATGACACCGAAACAGATGTTGCAGATGTAGCACCATAAACAGTTCCTATTACTCCTCGGTTATCAGCTTCAGAACCCAAACGGCACACAACTTTCTATTTGGCAAACTGTCCACACTGTTGAATCTCTGAAAACCACCGCCAACTGTCGCAATATGATATGCCGACCACTACTCACTAGGTCTTCCACTTTGTCGATGAGATCGGTAGTGATGACAGTGTTTGGATGGTCTGGTCTCGGGTCATCACCCACACTCTCATCGCTGCACGAAAACGGGCCCTCCAGTTTCTGACAGACTTGTCGGAAACACAGTTGTCCCCTTAAAGGTCACCATCCATCAATGAATAGCTGCCTGTTTCTCACCTTCCGAAGTCAGAAATTGGATAACACCTCGCTGCTCTTCAATCGTTGAATTTTGCAACGAGAATAACATCCTGTCGTCATACGGACTGCCGCATCCTTTAGACGCCGCTTTTGATAACAGTCTCTTCTCTCTCCTGCGTATGCTCCAATCCAAGTCAGAGTCTGCAATCACTTCCTGAGAGGTCTCGCTACATTCTTTCACGGCGGCTAAGTTCTTTCATTGGATTCTCTGTTTATGCTATTAATAAGAAACACGTAATAAGTCCTTTTATTCTTCGTGAAGAATTAATTGTATAGGGCAAGAGCTGGAAGCGGGTGTTGTTAGCATAAAACTTTTCTTAATGCCATTTGCTAATGGGTAATCACTGGTTTACGTGAATTCCATAAAAGTATACTAAATGTACCCAATGAATAAAATGTTTGATCAAATTCCAGTAGCTTAGCGCATTTACAAGGAATCTAAAAAGAAACATTTTACACAGTGAAAGAAACCAATTTTCAATAAATAAATAAGTTAAAAGTTTTTACTATTTTTTTTTGTTGCATACATTCGCTTTGAATGCCTTTCATTTGACAATGACAAAAAAACAATTATTTTTGAAATTGGAATTTTTAAAAACTTTCAATTAAATATTTACTTATTATTATATTATTGCCATTAAATTTTAAAAAGAGAGTTTAAAATCATATAATGAATTTTAAAATTTAATTGACTTGTTTATTTAGCTATACATAGCATGGATAATATCTGATCTGAACTTTTATATAATACATTTTTAGTTGAGGTAAAATAAATTATGACCAATTTTGTTCAGTTAAAATTTAAGTTTTTGAATGCTGACATTGTAAAAACTTTTTAAGTATTATATTAAATGAATTTAATAATTTAATCGTCTTATTCTTATCTATTTATATTATTTTACTATTCTATATTTACATTTGATAATTTAAGTAAATTTTTAGTACTCTTGTTTACTAATTTTCGAATAAAATTTTCTTATCCTAAAATATAACTATACACTACTTAAAAAGTTTATATTTAAATACGGTCCATAAAAAGTTTAAAATATCATTTGCAAGAAAATAAAATTTAAGATGCGTATTCTAAAAATATTTTACCTATTTATAAATTCAAAAATTTTTACATTAAAATTGCAAGAAAGAATATAATATAAAATTTAAAGTAAACTAATTTTGATAATTTACCTTTAGTAAAATCATTCAAAATTGTTAATAATTATATCAAATTTTTATTAAACCATTTAAAATTTGAAAAAAAATATTGAATTTTATATGTTTTAATTATGATAAAAATATTTTTGTAAGAAATTATCTTTTATAGAGAAGAAAATTTGAAGAAAATAATAAAACAAAATGTTATTTTTTTACTTTATAAAAATTGTTAAAAGTATATATATATATATATATATATATATATATATATATATATATATATATATATGTTAAAAATTGATATATTTTGGAAAAATAAATATGAAGTAAGCAAAAAAAATGGTTGTTTTTAATAAAATATTTAAACAGATTAAATTATTCACAGCAATTGAATATTATCATTAGTTAAAGGTTAATAAATACCTTTAATATAAGAATCTAAATAAGTTTTTATAAATTACATATAATTTGGAAAGCAGCATTATGAACTATAATGTTTTGGAAAATATACAGGTGTTCGATAAAATATTTATTTGCTTTTGAAAAAGAATTGCTGATAAATATATTTTCCAAAAATATATATATTTGATATAAAATTTTAATAACCTAAACCTTAAGATATTCACTGAAAACTATCTATTAATATTTTGTCACTAATTTCACTTTTTTGTCACAAATCATGTGAACAGAAAACTAGTTATATTTAATCCAGGCTTAAGCGCATACAAGATAAATATTGAAATTTTCATAAAGGTAGAATATTATTTGTAATGTATTTAAATTTATTGCAATAATTTTTCATTCTGCCAAAAAATTTAATATATTTGCTACTTTTGCCTGTTTTAGACGGAATATAAAACTTTATGTGTAACCATAATTCAAACTTTTTATTCGTTTTATGAAAAAAACTTTGAGAATAATATTACAAAGTAGAAATTTTTATTTCCAAAAATGGAGAAAATTTTAAAGAAAATTTTTAAAATTTATTTTTGAGACAGGAGTTTATAAAAACCAAAATGTGCGTTAATTGCATATTAGGATTAAATATAAATTATATATATATATATATATATATATATATATATATATATATATATATATATATATATATATATATATATATATATATATATATGTATTTTATTTAATTCATATTTTATATTTAATTTCTTATCTTATATTTATATTAAAATATTAGAAAAATCTTCTTTTTACAGTGAGTATTCCCTTTCATCAACTTAGCAACTGACTGTTCATTATGTCTACATATTTCATTCTATAACGCAAAAAAATCTTTTAATAATGAAGATATAACAACAAAAAAGTTTATATTGCAAAAAAGTACTATTTCTTAGAAAGATGTAAATATTATTAGCAAACAAACTCATTCAGTTTTGATTATTGCAATGAAATTAATTCATATTAATGAATGTATTTTTTCGAGGTTAAAGCATTAAAGTTGCTTGTATAATCAAAATAAAAAGAAAAATTTGGACACTGCTACTCATGACGTCAAGGAATAAAGTCTACTTAGGAAGCAAATTTCCATGCACAGTTTTAAGCTCTAAAGCCAAATTTAATTTTTTATTGAATTAACAAGGAAAAGAGCTCTACCCCCTGAGCACTTAAAACTCCTTTGAGCTTGGAAGTTTGCCATTTTTAAGGCATATGTAAACATGAATAGAATAAATAATTCTCAGGATACAGATCCTTTACAAATATTTCACTTAAAATGGCAATAATATAGTGGAAGTTTCAAGAGGGGTCTAAACAACTTTTTATGTATTCATTTTAGACATCTATAGGGAATTTTTGAATAATATTTGTTAAAAAATATTTTGACATTTTTAAAAATATATTACACGAATATAAAATAAACTCTCTATAACTCTTCATTTATACTAAGTTCTTAGAAGATATGAAAAATACTAAAGTAACTTATAAGCGAAACAAAAAACATTTAATTGGAACGTTTATTATTTCTTATAGTACACTTTCATTTCATATATTTGTACTATATTAAGTTTAAAAAGCTTTAATTAATGTTAAATTTTAAAAGTATCACCTGTATATCTTGAAAACTGTTTTTCAAAATATTTAAGCGTTAAATTTTATTGCGTCATTTAAAGTTTATTTGTGAAAATGTTTAATAATTTTTTGCCTACAAACTCTTAATTATATATTTGATTGAATTGAATAGGAATCATCATTCTTTTACGCAGTTAAATTATTTTTATGCTTTCTTTTACATTCTGAAATTAATTTTAGAAATATTGGAGTATTTTTGTTTCGATATATAAACATATTTATTTAATAAGTGATTTTATATTTGTTTGCAGTTTGAGTACTCTTAAATGATTCTAAAAGTTATTACTATTTAATAATGATTAAAATATTTTTCATTTCATAAAATCCTTTATTTGAAAATATTTCCTATTTTATTTACTTAAATATAAGCTTTATGAAGAGGATTCATATTTTAGGTTTTTCTTTTATTCCTTATTCTGTCTCTGCTTTTTTATAACTCAGCACTTTTGAGAAGATAAACGTGACTTTAAAATTGCTTAAGAATATATGCATGTCCTGCTATACTTTAGATAATGAAATACCAGTAACATTATAAAAGTGCTTAAAACATTTTCTCGTGATATATATGTATACATTTTCATCGTGTATACATCGTATATACATTTTCTCGTGAATGTACAAGTAAAGAATGCAAAATGAATGTATACTTTGATGGTTACTAAATGATTTTTTTTAAACTTTTCAGTCATGCATCTGTACCCCTTTTCTTTACGAAAATAAAATATAATAAACTTTATTTCTCTTAAAATTTACTCTAAATAAGAGTATTTTTTCATTCAAGAAGTTTGAATTCTTTCATTTAGATTCTTTTTAATCAACTAATGTTTGATAAATTAAAGCCAATTAAGAATAAAAACATGGAGCATCAATAATATATATATATATATAACATGGAACTTAAGAAACACTTTACTTATATAACTATTTCATATTCAGTTATTACAAAGATAATTTATGAGGTTAAAACTTTATTATTTATAATATAATATGTATTTGAAAATATAATTGATTTTTTCTTTAAGTCGAGTTTTGTTTGACAAAAAAAATAATTTTTGAAATTTAACATAACCAATATTTTAATTGACGTAGATGCTAATCTGATCTAAGATTATATGCTTACTTTTTGCTTTTATTTACATTAAAAATAAAAGTTATAAATAATTGTTGTAATTATCATTGGAAATCATAAATAAATCTGAGAGAAATGAAATGAGTTTTCACGTAAAATGTTTATTATTTCATTTACACATAACTAAGGGATATTAAATTATTTCTGGTATTTTATGTTAATTTATCTTTTCATTAAAATTAAACGAAGTTTATTATATATACAAACTATTTTAAATAAGAATGGTATAAAATTATAAATAAAGATGAAATTAAAAATGATTTTGATTAATCCAGTGTCTTAAATATTTTTTGTAACATCGAAAAGAACATATGTATATATTAAAATGGAGAAAAAGTATAAAATTATCAAATTAATTCCAGAATAAAATTCTGATAAAAGAAAACAGGCATTCCATCAATAGAAATTTAAGCAACAATGCATTTTTATCCTAAAAAGATGTTAAAAACACAATATTCTTATCTGCATATAATGAACAATAAGTGTAAATTAATTTACATACATAATATTTATTTCAGATGATAATGAGACGAGCTTTTGGATGTATGCTATGATTACCGTGGGATCAGTATTTATAATATTTGTCGCCATCACACTTTACCTTATGTGGTAAGCAAATAAATTCTATGCAATAGTTTTTAATTATATAAAATTTAAAGGTGAGAATATTTAATGAAATATAAAGCATTAAAGTAAACATAAATTTTTTTTAAGTAGAAAACTATAAAGTTAAACTTTAGCATATAAAAGTAATAGGATATTTTATCGTAATCGTGTTTTTAATTTGTGGAAATTTAATCTAAATGCATAATAAAAGACAATTGCAAATTATAAAATTATTTTACTTAACAATTTTATTAAGTTTATTTATAACTTAATAATTTTATAAAAGTATTAAATATGTAAAATTATAAATAACTTTATAAGTATATTACTATATTTGTGATTTCACATTTATATATATATATATTTATAAATGTGAAATCACAAATATAGTAATATACTTATAAAGTTATTTATAATTTTACATATTTAATATTTTTTTATTCATATATTAAAACTTAATAAAGCACCTATTCAAACTACTACATTAAAACATTTACAGATCCATTTTGATCTCTTTTATATCAAATAAAAGAAGTAACAAAACTTTTAGATTTAAGATTAAATATTTCTTCAGGAAATGATTTGGAAGCGCATATCCCAATGAATATTGTAGCAGTAACTAATTAGTTTATAAGCAAATTTCTTTACTTTCACTTTTTTGGTATTTTTAAGAAAAAAAAATCATTCTTTTAGAAAAAGTATCATTCAAGTGAGACAATACAAAACAAATTAACTATCCTTGTTATGTATGTAACTAATGGAAGTAAATTAATATGGGTTTTCAATATAAAAAAAATTATAAATGAACATCTTTAGAAAAACATGAAATGTTTGTTAATAACATGTTCGTAAATAATATAATTATATAAATAAACAGATAATTTTAAGGAAAATCTGTATAACAGCTCAGTTTTAACGAGAAATTAGAGATTTTTAAAATAAATAAATCATTGTATAATTTGTTAAAACATTTATCTAACGAAAATTTAATATGATTTAACAATAAAGGTGTTTTAATTTAAGGAATATTTTTAGTCCCTGATGCATATCAAAGTTTTTCTCTGAAATTGCATTGTTATTGTTGGGTTTGTTACTTTTATACTAACTAAAGCAAAAAGAAAATTTGTAAATATTATAAAAAATTAATTACCTTTAAATAAAATGTGATTGAGAGAATAAAACTGTACAATTTAACTATGATATGTAAGGTCCAATTAAATACTACATGATTACTATTCAAGATTACATTGACTACAATTACAATGAAAAATTAGTTTAATAATTTTTAATAAACCTGTAAAGCATTTGAATACATAAGTCACTTGGTGTGTTTTTAGTGAATATATCAATCTAATTAAGAATAATATATGTTTTCTATTACACCATTTTGATATTTTCCAGGAAAATACAAAAACATTGATAGTATCACATATAATGGATAAATACCTCACAGATTTAACGTAAAAAGAGATATTTTGGAAACAATCTGTCCTTAGCCATTAGAATTATAGTAAACACCATTTTCATGTTTCATATTTAAAACCAATGAAAAATCAAACTAATGCAAAAATGTTTAATCAACAGTTTATAAAATGCCTTTATGTATTACAAATTATATTAATTAATCATCAAAGCTCATATGATCATTAAAACATTTTATAGATAATTTTAATTTTGAAAATATTATTTAGTTCCATCCAATTATATGTTTATTTCATTTTTTTATAGTCATTCTACAATTCGTCAAGTAGCAGAAGAAGAGAAACATCGACCAGCAGCTCCAAGGCCAGCGTATCGTGAATATCAAAGGACACCTGAATGACAGAGGGCTCCTCTTGACTACCAGTCATTTGATGCACCCACGGATGGTTGTCAAGAGGTCCGACTTACTGTTCATAAGCTTTACTAATATTCAGAAGGGAAACATGAACAAAACTTATAAATTAATACATTTTGGACAAAATGCGAGAACTATACAATATGTATCATGAGATTTTGTACAAATTTCATGTAATCTCATTCATTACCATAATTGTTTCATACAACATTGTGTGCCTGGTTATAACATAAAAATGGCACATTACTGCATATAAATAATTAACTCATGGTTGAGCAACCACAAGATATCCTTTGGTTCTTTGTAACTTCAATGTATAAATATAAATGTAATTAAACTATAATCCTCAAATTCTTAGTCAAAATGCTGCTTGAAATTCTTGTGTATATCTTGAAAATGATCCTGAAAAAGTCATTTTTAATATTATTAATATTTTGCACAATTTAAAATCGACTTGTTTAAAGATTAAATATTTGCATATTTTGTTATAGTATGAATAGTTATTAATGTTCACAAATGTGCCTAGATTAAATGATACAGTAAAATGCAATGGTAAAAAAAGTTTATCATTAGGTAGCAAATTTCAATAACGCAATTTACTAATATAAACGTATGAGTTAGTTAAAAAAATCCATCATTATATATTTTTCTAACTAAATTAAAATATAGTAGTTATAATGATTAATTAAAAGAGATTCTAAACAAATAAAACGTATTAATGTAAATTTACTGTAAACATTATAAGTTTCCATAGTTCCAAATTGCTGTAAGAGTTTACTCAGATAAAAGTGAAAAACAAAATCTTGACATCCCCATATCATAAACTAAGTAGTGAAGTACCTCCATTGTATCCACCGAAAGTTTCCATTGTAACCAATTCTTAAGAGATTTACCAGATTGATGAGAAGTTGTTAAAATTTTCACTTTAATATAATAGAGAATATTATATTTTAGATAAATATGATTATGAATATTTAATCAGGTACTGATACACACATTGTACACAGGAATAAAGGATAATAATAAATTAAAACTCTTTAATGATTAATTAATTACAGTTAATAAAAAAGACAGTTTCTTTGTAATTTTACAATCCAGTTCTTTGTTATAATCATTGATAAAGACCAAAATATATTAATTACAACTAAAGTGGTAAAATTATAAAATATATACCCAGGAAATGATTAATATTTATAAATTTAAAAGGAATAAATATATAAGAAAAACTATGTATCACATTTATTACAGCCTCAGTGTAAATGTTTTAATTTATGACAGGAACTAGTTGTAAGCTATTTCACTCACAGTAGTCTACAGATTAGACTGAGTTGGTACCTGTACCAGGATTTGGGTTTATGGCGATTATTTTTAGAATATATCATCATTTTTATATTTAAAGTAATTTTAGTTAACATTTTCCAAAGTAAAGTCAATATTTTTATTATTCAAAATAAAAGAAATATGAATGAAATCAAAAATTAATATAAACACAAATGGAGTGATAAATAAAGCATTTCGAGATTTCCACATATGACTTCAAAAACATAAAAAAATAACAATTCATTATTATGCTCTACCAACATTGTAATATAAGTCTTTATTCCATAAAGAAAGAATAATAAGAAAAACAACATTCCATTTGCGGTAGCCTCAAGTTTAAAAATAATACATCCAGATTTCTTTTCAAGCACAAAATAATTTGAATTAGTCATTTTTCAGCTCCCAATCAAAAGGAAAGAAAATGTTCTTGAAAGAATTTAATTATATAAAATATCTGATCTCATGGTTTTACTTCAAATAAGTATTTTATAATGTAGATTATCACAAAAATGGAAGCAGGAAGGGTAATTTAGAATTTTAAGTTGCTGTATATTAATACAAATTTACAAAAATTCAAATTCAAATAGAGTATAGATTTTTAAATGCGTAAAAACAAAATCAAATAAAAAATTAAATATCATTAATTTATAATTAATAATAAATCAAATAATATATCAATAAGAGTAATAAATTAAGGATAATAAAAAATTAAATAAGAATTTATTAGTCTTATTCATTTTTTCTTACATAAAGAATTAAATTAAATAAATGATAACATTAAAATTTGGCAAAACATTACTAGATATTTTATTAAAACGAAAAAAAAAATTACAAAACATTTTAAGTATGTAAAATAAAATAAATAAACTAGTTTTTGTTTTAATAAAAATTTGAAATTGCATTAATTTTTTACTGTATAAAATTTTATTTAATAAATTTTAGGAGTTAGTTGAATTAATTGAAAATTTTTAAAATTTGATTATTAAGATTTGAAATTAAAAATATCTTTAAATGTAGCGAAAGGTTTCTTCCTTTAACAATTATTTGGAGGCATATTTTTCTCCTTAAGAAAACAATGATATTAAGATACTTTCACTGTTTATATGCTAATATTTTATCTTCAGCATCATTTTTCTATTCATCGTTTGTAAGCTTCGAAAAGACGTAAATAAAACATTCAATTCCTTAAAATATTGTTTACTTTTGATATATTTTTCAGAAAAAACTATTTGTTCAACAACTGTTATCACGGAAAGAAAAACAACAATGTTTATAAATTTGAATAAGTATTAGGGATTCGTTTACTATTTTAAAGCCTATAGATATGCTACAAAATCCTAAATTTTTACTTTTATTACTGAAATTTAAAATTTGAAGAAATGCAATTTTGGCAAATTATCTGTGTGTAATAATCTCAGAAATATCTCATGTATTAAGTATTGTCTTAGAAGTGGATTATTTTTATGTTATATATTCTTAACGTAACTCAAGACTAGTTTAAATTATTTCAAATATTACAATGTTTCATAAATTTTATATAATACCTTGGAATTATAAGCAATTTTATCTTTGATATGTCCCTTTTGCTTGGCACTACAAAACTTTCTTTAAATTTTATTTAGTAAAAATATGTCTGTTGTAATTGTTTATTATATCAAATTTTAAATATAATTCATGGAATCTTGAGTCAATCCCTACACTAATTATGACAACAGAGAGTAGACTCAGATGTTTTAAGCCTTCTTACATTTTTCATTTAAAATATTTTAGATTTTTCTACTACACATTGTTAATTAGTGTCGTGGTGATTGTTTTTTTAGAGAATTATTGTCATTATTAGTTGGTAGTAAGTTCGAATCTGAACTCTACCGAAGATCCATCTTGTTTGCTAAAGGTGGTTAAGGCTGGTTAAATAGGTCATTATTGCAATGTCTTTCAAGTGAAATAATACCTCTGGGGTTGACAAATCAAGTATTAGGGATTTTTCTGTTTGGCTCTTGCTTCTTAATTATGATACCACCAGGCTGCTTTTACGTAACAGGCACAATCACACGCAGTGCTAGGTACAAGTAAATGTTCTGGTTTCAACAATAACACCCAGTAAATTAAACACAGCAACTCCATTTCATAAAAAATAATTTCTAATGTCTAATTGAATTAAAAGTTATATTGATTGGAAATGAATACGAAGTGTACTTGGTGGAAATCGGATAAAATAACTATAACCTCGAATAATTAAAATTTTTATTACATTTTTCTTGTCTTAGCTTAGGTGTTAGTTATACTCATTTATGAGTTAAAAAATTAATGCAAAATTATGATAGATGAAATACGTTCAACTTAAAAAAAGAGCTTTGAATCAAAATGTGGCGAGAAATGCTTTATTAAATACAAGAAAAGAAGTCTTATTACTTGAACATATAGATAAGGAGCTTTATCTTGCGCTTATTTGTAAATGTCAGATAATAGTTTATTAACATGGATTTAATAAAAGTTACATATGAATGTATATGCCCAGTCAAAACTTAACTGAATTTTTCTAAATCAAGAAATAATTTTGAAGATGTATGACAACTCAAATAAATCAACCATTTTTTTTATAAATCACCGCCTATCCTGTTTAGTGGTCAGCGTGCCTGACTGTGGATAGGGAGGTCCTGGATTCGAACCCCAGTTCGGGCATGGATGTACTTTCTCTCTCCCTCTCCTATCTTTGTCCTTTCCTTGTATGAATGAATTGTGAACGGTTGCTTGCCCTATAAATGGGTATCTACGGCATGTGTGTACTGAGGAAGTTTGACTCCACACCAAATTTAAGTTTAAGTTGGAAAAGTGGAGCAGCGCACCCTATACTGCCAGCCTAGCTGGCACAAGATAACAACAATAACAACAACATTTTGTAAATGAAGCTATGAAAAAATCACCTCATCAAGACGAAAAAATAAAATTTATTTTCACTATAAAATTAAAGAATATGTCCCTTACCCTAAAAACAAAATAAAATTGGCTGGATTTGGGAAATGTATTTTTGTTTTTACTGTATTGCTGTTAGTGTATTTTTTCTAACATGAGATTTACAACTGAATGTGAGTTCCCATCCCAGCTTTTACAATTGAAATCAATCCATAAAAGTTTGAGGAACATAACTTTTTACAATAAACCATAATTAAAAATTATTGGGAGAACATTGACATTCATCTAAATATTCAAAAATGCCAACGGTAAGATGTCTAATTATTTTTTTTTATCTTAGTAAAATAGGTGCTTGGGAAAATATTGAATCAATTGAATTTAATGTTATTTTCAGAAAAATTTTGTTTAAAAAGTTGGTTAAAAATTGTATTAATTTCGATCATCAATTTATGAATATAAAACTTTCATTGAAACCTCTCTTTTTTCGTCACATAATTAATTTGATACATGATACCAAAAACTTTAAATTTACCATCCTGTGTATAACTCATTACCCTGGTCTATTCTGAAAAATTCATCGTTTTTGATTCATTTTACTCCCTTTTGATTGAATCAGTCTTTGAATTTGTTGTATATTATTTTAATTTGGAAAAACGTAATATTATATTGCAATTTATGCATTTTTTATAAAAAAAATTATATTATTTTACAATTTTGAGAAAATTATTTTACAATTAAAAATTTTCCTTCGCCATAATAAAAATATATTTCATGGTATAAAAACTGCAGTAAATATTTTTAGTATTAAGAAATTTTTACTTACAAAACCTATATTTTCTTGATTAAATATAATATAAATTTTTAAAAGTAATTTAGCAATATTTATAGTGAAATGTATTATTCAATTTTAAAATGAAATGTTTTATCTTTTAAATACTTGTCATCATAGTTTATACATTTATTTCATTATGAACCTCAAAATAAATTTTTTATCGTAACATATTCAAAAATAAAACATATTTTAAACAAATGACGTTGGATAAAATGTACAAAAAACTGATATTCTAGAATAAATTTATAGATATATTCAATGAAAAATATCTAATTTTAATTTTTAATTTTCTAGTTCCATTCAAATTTTCTCTTATGAAATATTGTATTTCAAATACAACAAATGATTTTTCAGTTTATTGAAATTTAAAAAATAGTGTATTTAGGTAGCTTAACAATATGAAAGTGTGTATAAAATTTATACTCAGCAAATTAGAGTAATTTTTTTATCTTTTATTTTTAAATTCAGAGTAAGCAGATCATTTATCTGAGCATTCTAGACAGTGTTCATATATTTAGTATATTATCTTTTTTCTCATACTGATAATTTCACTTATATAAAGGAAAATTTTTTCGCTGAAGTAACTAATTCTACAATTTTTAGAAATCAATATTAATAGAATTAAAATAATTTTTAAATTAAACTAAATAAAATTTTTTATATCCCCATTCAAAAAATAAACAATTATAAAATTTAATATTTTGAATTTTAAATAAAATTTTGTGGGGCAATTCTAGGTCTTTAAAAATTTATTTAAACTTATATTGGAAATTGTATTACAGAAATGACTCTAATAATCTCTTGTAATATTTTTAAAAAAAAATCATAGTAAATTACATATTTTGTTAGAAAATCTATAAGTTTTCTAGAATATTTTTTACTTTTCTTAATAGAATCAATGCATAGTATAAACTATCTAGAATTATATCATAATAAGACATAATAATGTTTTTTAAAAAAACATTTTTAACATTTTTATTTAGTAAAAATGACAAATTATTTGTTTTTAAAATTTGCTTGAAAATAAAGCACATCAATCACATTTCAAGATCATATTTTTCAAAAGTTCAAATATAATAATCATTTTTATCTAAATTTCTATGATTTTTATTAAATAATGGTAGAATCTTATTTTTTTTCTTTTTTTTTTTGAAAATTATTTTCAATACCATCATTAGAAAAATTAAATAACTTAAATTATTTACAAGAATGTCAGGTATTTGTGATTGGAAACTACATAAGAGATATTCGTTTTCTGTATTACAATCTCAATAGTCTTTGCATATATTTATTAGAAAACAATGTAATTTTGAACAAACTTTACACTAATGATAAATAATACATTAAGTGTCAAAGAAGGATTAAAAAGAAACTCAAAGGAAACAATCAATTGTTTGTAAGTTACATGATATTTTATGACGCATGGTTATTGAATTAAAGTTTGAAAGAGTTAAAATTAGTTCATGTGGTTGATAAATTATATATACGTACTTATACTTTATCTAACTCCTTTGAAGTTGTTAAATTTATTCATAGACACATATGAGAAATAATGGGTAAATTAATTACACGATTGCATACAAAGCATAGTCTTAAATTTGCTCTGATATTTGATTGGTAATAAATGTCTTATATGTAGTTTTCGCTATCATGCTCAAGCAATTTTAGCATATGTCCAGAATTAATCTATGTCGAATTCCTAATTGGTCAAAGTATAACTAATGATATTAATCCAGCTTCGGTGACTGAATAACTGTGTTAATTGTCTTCAAGACTTTAATATGTAGAATTGAGAGTTACGTAATTTTCTTGAATTATAACTATTTCCTTGAGACATTAAAAATACTTTTCCTTTTGTAAACCTTGTAATCTAAAATATAGAAAATATAATCGGATATTTAGTAAGAAGAATAATTTTATTAAATTTTTCACTCTAATTTGAAATTGAATCATTTAACGATTGAAAATATTTAATTAACCATTGAAAATAATTAATTTAATATACTTATACAAATTTTTCAACTTATATAAATTTTTTGACGCATCCTTTGCTTATAATAATTTAAGAAGACTAGAAATTTATTAGAACGTGTAAAGTAACAACGAGAAAAGTAACAATAAAGAACGTGTAAATTAATATGTAAATATATTTAAGAAATTGTTTAGTTTTAATAAATGTTAATAAAATAAAAATAAATTGTATAGTTAGCTTTACAAAACTAATAATGTTTAAATTTATAAAGAGCATGTAATGTAACCCGATTATTTTTTACATTCATCCTTTAGTAAAGTTTTTTTAAATATCATTTTGAAAGATTTTGATAAATTTTATGAGACATCATTTTAAAGACAGTATTCATTTAAAAAAAATGATTTTTTTAAAAAATATTAAACAAATTAGTAGTATGACTGCGAATAATTGAATAAATCATTCATAAAAAGGTATTTAAATTCAATAACATAAACTGATAAAAAATTTTAACTAAAATATTGAATCATTACTGAAGATTGAATAATAATTGTATATTTTAGTTTTAATTTTAGTAAAATTCATTCATAATTGTACAAACAATGAAATTGAAAATAAAATTCAAGCAAAATTCAAAGAAATTATTTTAAAAATATACTAAAATAAGAAAGTTAATAATATAATATTAAAAATATAATAAAATAATAATAGTTAAAAATATAATATTAAATCTTATATTGTGAACATGTTAAATCTTGAAAATTGTGAAATATATAAAAATTCAGAAATAAAAAATCGTGTAAATATATAAATTAGTGAATAAAAATATTAAAAATTTGAAGGTGAAACAAAGCAGAAACTACTTTTATCCTAAGAATATTTCAACAAAATATATCATTCTTGTAGACTAATAAATATTTACAATAGTTTTATTTAATGTTTTGTTAAAAACTAATTAATAGTTATTTTTTAAATTAATCATTTATTATTAATTAATTAAAGAATCTTTATTATTAATTGATGTAGAGAATAAAATATGCATAAAATATTTGAAAATTAATTGATAAAGTGGAAAATATTATGTTAAGTTCAATATTAAACTTAAGCTTATAGTTTTGCTGGAACAGATTTAATTCTTGTTTGAGCATATTCTTAGTAAAAAATTCCTTATTTATTTATTTGAAACGAATTCAGAGAAAGGAATTATTTTGAGTACGGTGCAGAAGCTGTCTATAAATTACCCGAAATCTTCCACTACAATTATAAATAAGACTAGTCCATCCATCAAGTTACACAAATAACAACTAGAATCTTAATTAACCACCATAGAATTGCAATTCTTATTGCACAAACAACATATTTTTATTGCAGTCCTTTTGGATAACAGATCGTTGTCTGATTGATTGTAGTAAGAATAAAAAAACGCCTATAAATTGATTCCATTGTGGATTTATTGCAACAAGCATTTCAGAGGCATTTATTAATAAAATTAATTATATCTCATTTTTATATTATTAGAAGATTTTAGTAAAGCTTTTTATATTCAAAACTTCAAGAAGTGTTTACTAAAGTAATTAAGGTAATAATATGTTATAGATTGCATAAAAGCTATAATAATTTAAATGTGATATTAATAAATTTCTTCATATCTCATAATTAATTCTTTATTATTAGAAAGATTACTTTGCTTTAGAATTTTTATATTATTAATAAAATTCATAGATTAAAATACAGAGATATCGATGTACAGATTTAAGGTAAAAACGGAATGCGTGTAATTTTTTGTTTTCTTTGAAATAAATGTCATTTACTTTTTTTGGATTGATCCTTGATCCGTGTCATTTTCTTTGTTTTGAAACCAAAATTATTATCATTATCTTTTTTTCCTTAGAAAAAAGTATTATCAATATCATTTACTTCCCTCTATGTTAGGGATCTCAGTTACAATTCTTTCATAAATGAATAATATAGTATTCATATGAAAAAACAGTGTTGTAAAATATATCATCTTACATTTCTTGTTAATCAAGTTAAAACAAATCCAAATAAAATTTATTATAACTTTACTCAAACAAAAAATAATTAAATTCAGGAAATATTAGTAAAAATATTTATATATCTATTTTTTATCGAAATCAAATTTTTTATCGCTCTAAAAAGTCAAAAAGTAAATATTTATGTCACATGCAATCAGTTCTCGGTATTTCTTACATTTTATCACATGCTTCTATTAAACTTTAACAGAAATAGAATGATAGTTGTTTTAACAACATTGTTTAAAATTGTTAAATAAAGTAATAAAGTAATGATAATGATAAAATCTTAAAAATTCAAGAAGCCGACAAATATTAATTTTACTGAGCAATATTTTTAAAAATAAAATAAAGATATATTAATTTATTTTCATTAGCTACTTAAATTACAAGTAAAGTTTTAAAGCAATATAAAAATTTCTGTGTTAATGGTTCTTTTACAAAATATGATGATGGACGCGAAATTTCTTATTTAATTTTAAGAAAATGTGTGTTTTTAAAGTTTATTCATTCTTTATCATACAAAAGATTTAGATATAACATTTTTAAAATAGTTCACCAATCGCAAAAGATCATTTTATGATAGAGGTTTTGACATTCATGAAATTTAAGTACTCATTTAATTTTTTGATGGAGATGCAGAAATAACATAGTTTTTTATAACATGACTGAAGAATCCAACTTTTGCTGTAAAACTGACATTTTTTAAAAAAATTAATGCTTAGTTTCAATTAAATCATATTTAAATTTAGATGGTCTTTAGTTTTGAACTGTATGTAAAATCATCCATGTATGCACTTAAAGTACCAATAATTATCAGTTTTTTTAAAACAAAGATAAATAATTATTAAAAGTCAAAGGATGGGCTGATATTTATATCAACAATTTTTTAAGAAATAAAAAATTCTTTTTGTCAGTTACAGGTAAAAAAATTAGTGTATTTTGTAGCATTAAAGTTAATATCAACATGAAAGATATTACTTTTAAGTCAGAATAACTGTTTTTAGCTTTCTATAAATAATCTTATATATGAAACAGAGAGCCAATGTATAGTGTGCTTCAATAGCTTTTTAATCAATTTGTGGAAATCAATGCTTAAAGATGAGTAATCTTTCTTATTTTTATAAAAACATTTGGCCTATCATGTTTCCTGCATGATGGTTTAATCATGTCTTCTTTTAACTAATAATTGCTTTGCTTTGATAGAAAATTCTTTTTTAAATGGAATTCGATTAAGCATTAGAAAACTGGAATATGATCATTTAAAATAATAGACATTTTCATAACGGTTGTTTGTGTCTTAATTTATTTAAGGTTGTTGATTTATTTAAATATTTCGTGTTTACAATAATTTATATATAGAATATTTAAATTAGAAAAATATAATCATGAATTATAATTAAAACCTATAACGAAAACATGAATAAAATAAAAACCTTTTTTCTTTCTAAAGCCCGGCTGTTATAGGATTTTAACCTTTCAGAAATACAAGGGGCAGAAGTGATAGCAACTTTTATAGTGGGGCACCTATTGGGTGTAATATCGGTATAATAAAAGCTGTAAGATATAAAAATAACCTATTACACCAAATGTACCAGATAAAATATCAAATAAATTCTACTTTAAATAAAAAAAGTAATTGTTTAAAGAAAAAAAGAATAATTCACATTTATGTTATTATTAATGTCAATATTTATAGTTAAAGTTAGAATAAATAGATATATATGTGTACATACACAAATTGTTATGCATTAAGCAAGTAGTATACATATCAGTGATGTTGATATACTTTCTTTAATTCAAAAATATTTATTATTTCGAAAAGTTTGTTAGCGAGTCAAAACACAGGTTTTTAAGTATAAATAACAAATCCATATTATTTCAAACACAATATATTGTTTCAATTACATATTTAAATATTTAAAATCAAAAATAATTACTGGAAAAGAACTTAAGAAATTTATCCTAATCTCTCTCTCTCTCTCTAATATTTTGAATATAAAGGATTAATTTTAAAATTTATTTTTTAATTATGTTATTCTCATTTAATAACATTGAGTATATATTTTATTTAGTAAACATTATTATGTACTATTTATCATGGATAATATTTATCTTTCACCACTATATTTTTAGAACAAAATTATGTATAAAATTGATCAAAGTGCAAAAAAATGCATCGAAAAGAATAAAAAATTCAATTATGTCATGAAAGCATCTAAATATGATACATGAATGATGATCTACCATACGAATAAATCATATTAATATATTCATCATTCCTATTCAGTTGTCTAAATTGAAATTTAGAGATCCACAAGATATATGTCTAAGTTATCATTTATCAAAAATAAAATAATTATTTTTTAAAGTATTGTTTCATGCTGCTTGAAAAACACTTTATAATTTAATGTTTTCTTTTGCTGCCAATTATTGGCATCATTTTCAATAATGAATGATATTTCCAGGAAATCTTATTAAGTGCAATTTAACACATAACCTTAGAGTAATTTCTAAATTAAGAATTTAATTTAGTCAATTTAAATTTATATATAATATCTGGTATTTTCATTTTAGCTTAAAGAAACATTTAAGAGAAGAATTTTTTTTTTGAATTTGTAATATATAAGAATATTATGCTTATATGCATACATACATATAAAAATATTGGTAATTATTGTTTTAAATAAAATTAACAAGTCTTTTTTAAATTGCCAGAAATTAAGATAAACATGTACTTCCTCATATTTTTCTTTATCTAATTACTGGCATAAACTATAAATTAAGCTTTTTGATACAGTAAATGTCAACGAAAGTTCTTAGAGAGATCAATAATTTAATGATAGAAATTGATTTATGTATGTGAGCTGATACATAAGTTATGAAGTAAAGCTCATTTCAAAAATAAATCACATTTTATTTTGAGAAAAGGAAAAAAACATTTTATCGGCTTGGTGAGAATAAAATATTTTGTAAAATGTAAGAATCATATATATTTATGTAAATCTGGCTTTGTGTAGGTAGATAATAAAGAATACTAAAATCAAAACAATGAAGAAAAAAAGAAAACAAAACATTTTATATTGATTTTTATTTTAATATATATAAATATCAAAGGTGTGTTGAAATAATATCATTTACACAATAATAAATATGTATAATATAATTTACACATGCATGATTTTAATGACCATCTAAACATTCACCCCACATTATATCTAACTACATTGCACAAACTTCAAAAATGGAAATCTTGAATAAACTCAATATTACAAGGTAAAAATGTAATTTTCTTCAAATTCAATTATGTAGCAAAAATTTTTGTCAGAATGCTTTGCCATTGCATTTACATATTTTAATATTTTTTTCCTTTTTTTTCAAATATTATTTTTAAAAATTTTAAAATTTAACAAATATTTCACAAAATTGCTTATGAGCTGTTTGAATAATAATGTGTTTTAATAAATAGTATGTCTTTTTTTAACATTTTTTCTATGTAAATGTATAGAAGTATTTTCTGTAAAGATATTTGATGATGTATTATAAAGCCATTAGGTAATTAATTAATATTTACTTTATTACTAATAAAATGACACACAACGTTTATCGTTAAATATATTATGTGCATGAAATTAAATATATAGTTAAGTAAAACTATTAGTTATGCAAAGAAAACCTAATACATGAAATAATAAATATGTATCATTGAAAGTGAAGTCTTTTTATTTTTCTTGTCAGTCAATGTTAATCACATTACCTCACATTTTGATTTTGAACTGATTTGATTATGAAACAACGACTTTTTAATATGAATATTATGTCATTATTAATTTAAATAATTTAATTAAAAATTAAAAATATCTATTTATTATTATTCATAATAAAGGAAGTATCAAATGCAAAGTTATAAGCAAATTACATTTAATAATTGCCTTAAATTTCCAATAATTTTGCTTGAGAGTTGACGTTAGTAAATTGATTATTATAATCAGTTAAAATAAAAAGTTATCATTAAAGATTAAAAAAGAATTATATATATTTTCTATGAATATAATTATAATAATGTACTGTAATTTATTTAATGTTTCTCGTTTAATAAAGGAATACTTCAGCTATATTTAAAAATATATATATAAGATTACTTTTAAATTACTTAAATATACATTATTTTTAGACTTAAGGTAAAAGACAAATTTTGCCGATGTATTCTTTACAGATAAATTCATCCATTAAGTTTATTAAAATACAGATGCAAAAATTATTTAAATTTTTTTTATAAGATACTGGTATTATAACGATTATCAAAGTGATTCAAGTTCAAATGCAGAAAAATAAATTACTAAGCTAGAATTTTGCTAAAGAATCACGAATTAAATAACGCAAAGCTTAAATTTTGTATCTGAAGTGAGATATTGCCGTGGATAAAAAATAATAGAAAAATATTTTGACCTTTACGTTATTGATTTTACAATTTTACTTTGATAATTCAAAAATCTGAGACTATTATCTTTTGACTTCAGGTAAATTTAAGCACTTAAGCAATTTTAAAGTAATTTTTTCGTGTCTTTGAAAATATTAATAAAATATCTAGGATCAAAAACTAAATTGAAAAATATTTCAGCTAAACTTCTTCTAAGGCTTGATAAAAAGTCAAGAACAAAACGAAATTCATTAAAGTAACTTTTAGAAACTAGCAGTTTTTTCGCTTCATTTAGAACAAAATCATTTACTATTGACTTACTTTCAAGGACATTTTCAGATTCTTGTTGAATATTTTAATGTTTCTGGTGAAACATTTTTTATTTTTATCAAAATATGATATAATAGAAATAATTAATAGAATTCATTTCAACTATTTAAAAATTTAATTGTTTTTGATGCCGTTGATTCTAGAAAGCCTTTAGGCCTGAAAATTTATGAACCTTATTTCAAGATTCAAAGCCGTTTGACTTTGTGAAAGATAATTCTAGGCTAAAATTTATAATTTACAATCATAATTTCTTACATTTTTTACTTAAAAATGAGAATTACACAATGAATTGCAATTTATTGAAATTATAAACTTTGGAATGAATTAGTCTATGAAGTTCTTATATTCTGTGAATAACATTAAACAAAATATGTCAGAAAAGCTAAGCATTTTTCTAATATGTTGTTTGTGTAAAAGATAAAATATAACAATTATTTGTGCCATACTATTTAAATTTCTTAAGGAATATTGGATAATTTTTAAGGAACTCTTAAAGGAAGTGAATTTCTTTTTGGAATACTTTTTGCTGTAAATTACATTCCTTTTAAGGGTAAATTTCTGATAACATATATTTTCTGTACTCGGCTAAATTTTTACCTTCAAGTTATTTGAACCAGGTTCATTAAAAAATAATTAAGAAAAATTTCCAAAATATCAAACAAAGTACATACTGCCCAAAAAATATATACCAGAGAAATATTTTGTCAAGTTAATTTTACTAGAATTTGTAAGAAATTTGTAATTACTTTACACCAAAATATTTCGCTGAAATTAACTTTATTTTAATCCTGTCTAAACAATAGAATTTTACCGTTAATTATTATTTGTGAAAAAGCCAGAAATACTTAAAATAATAGCATTTTTCAGAGATTTTATACTTTCTTTGTGAAATGTTTACTTATACCATTATATTTCATCAACATATCTTTTAAGAGAAAAATATAAATATTTTTATATGCACTTTGCTCAAATATTTCTACTGTTTATCAAAAATATACTCTTACATGAATCCGTATTTAGATTTTTTATTTTTAAAATAATGCTGTGTTTTTGCAATGTAGTGTATTTGTTGGTTTTTTATATTGCAAATGTTAAATCTATGTAAGCAAAATTAAGGTTTCGAAGAAAAATTTGATAACATCTATATTAACAGAGAATTTTATACGTCTTGCAAAATATTTTGTTATCCTATTATGTCTAAAAGACTTAATGCTTCAAAAACCAAGAAATTCACTTGACAGTTCATGATCATGATATTATTAGTTTTGTATGTATGTCTCAATACGACTATTTAATGTTGATAATATTCCTTAAAGTTAAATATATCTACAATTTAATGGTTATTTTATCATACCATTCTTAAAAAACAACTTTATTTACTCTTACTTTTCAATACATTTTACTGGAAGAATTTTTATTCCATTAAGAGAGATAGTATAGCACGTAACTAATCAAAGTAAATTAGATTTTTCTACAATACTCACCTCCAATTATAAGTAGTTTAAATTGTGCTGTTCATTTTAATTTTTTTAAATATAATTTAAATATTGAAAATAAGTTTGCAAACTGAATAAATTTTATAAAAATATGATTTTTATTTTTGAAATGATGAATATATATACATATATAAATAATTGAAATTTCAATAGAAGGAAACGAATATTTATAAAAAAATTCTTTAAATTTTTTTATCTAATTTAAATTTGTATTCTGATATGATTGTTATTTTTCATGTTTTTTATAATTCTTGTTAACAAATAAGCCTCCCATAATTTTTATTATTGTTACTCCCTAAATGAGTGTTCTAAAATAAAATAAAAATAAACTATTTGGCAAGAATAAATGAGGCCCACACCTGTTTCGTAAGTCTGAAGTATCTGGATCTAATAAGTGAATTACAAATACTTTTTCTTTCTTGAATCAATATATATTAAAATGTAAATTTACTGGTTGCACCACCTCCAGACTGAAAATTTTTAACTTTTGAAATTCTTAAATCTATGAATTTTAATGTTTGTGAAATTTCCATGAAATAAATTATTCGTGGCTAAATTATTTATATTAAATGTCTCAGAGAAATATTATTAACATATTATATATAACCACTAATTATATCAATATAGTTATCGTTATTTATATTATTCATATAGAGAATATTATATATTAATATATTATTTAATTCGATACTGATATTTTTAATTATATCAATTTCAAAATCCTCAGCGTATATTAAAGATAATTAATTGAATAACGCAACAAAACTGAATGATAATGTAACAAACTGGTAATAATAAAACAAAGTTCAATATATATACCTTTTAAATGTTTGTTTGAAACATTAATTCTTATATTTATAAGTGAAATTGCTGTAGCTATATAATGCCCAGTTACATCCACATTTCAGCAGAACTAGGGAAAGAAGTGATAACACCTTATATAGTAGGGCACCCAACGAGTGTACAACCATTGCCTCGAAAATTGGTCTTCGTAGTTTAAAAGAAGGGGCCAAGCAGAAGATCCTCAGACTTACCTACCACCGCCATGAAATATTATTTCACGGGGAAGACATTGCAAACACGGTATATATAACAAGACCCAGTTTTTATAAGTGAACACGATGGATCTTCGATTGTATTAAGATTTGAATTCACTACCTTCCAATAATAAAAATAAACATCCTAACCAACCTGAAACATAAAACCAACCTGCAAATAAAACATCTTTACCATTTAAAAGTGAAATTACTGTGAAAGGAGAAATTGAACACTTTCTCTTTTGCATTAAAAATTTCCTTTACATATTTTTTTAATAGTGATTAAAGAGAAATAATTTTGTGAGTAAAATAAAACTGATGCTTTAAAGTTAAAATAAATGTGCCAATGTAGTTCTACGTAACAAATAATGCGACAGTCCTATTATCAGTATGCATTTCTGAAAAGTTAAGGAGTTCTATGTAATTGTAAAATTCGAGTTATATATTCTATGTACATACTTCTCAGTACTATATTTTTTGGAATTGAGTTATAAACTGTGAAATGAGCATTTTTAAGTTATTTAATAAAGAGCAAAATATGTTTGTTGAGCAATTTAAGCAAAATAATAGTTATGACGAATGTTATCATTATTATAAATTATGCATATTTGTAGTTGGCTGGTCATGAAAAGTGTTCAGTATGTTTTGGTGATAGGTTGCTGAGTACTCCAAAAAATAGTTGACTATTTCTAGTAACTATTGGTTAACTACCGATATAATGTTACAGTGCAGCTAAAATTTTCTTTCACATATACCTCACAAACGAAACACATTTCACATGTCTATATAAGCAAAAACTGATGAAAAATATAATAAATATTTATAAATTAAAGTTATAATTCGTGACCAGTTGTTATTTTTTATAAAATGCTTTCTAGAGTTTTCATAATGAACGAAGTTCATCTGAATATTAAATATGACCAATGTATCCTTGATTAAATACTGTTAAGTGACTTATTAACAAAGAAAATTAGACTGTATAAAATTTATTCTGATTGTCAATGTTATTCTGAATTTAAGTATGATATTTATGATTGCATTTTAATGGTTTCAACAATAGCAGCCATAAAGTTTCATGAGACAGGATTTATATCCTGATGAGCCTAAATTATTTGTAACTGTGGTACGTTTCTTTTGTGGTCTATCATCATAAATACCGCGCAACTAATATTTTGAGTTGAAGCGGGTGTTTGAGCAATGAATTTCCCAGTGATTGATCCTCAACGTGGCTTTGAGTCATCACAGTAGTTTGCCCTTTTGTTTAAAAATTATTGGCTATAGAAACAGATCAATATTTAGATTATCATATTAATTTTAATAAAGGAATACCACTAACTAACATAACTCATATTAAACTATCAACCTATTGTCGAACAAGTATGTCTCATTAAAACTGTAAAGAAAACTTGACTTGGTTCATAAAGTCACATTCTTCTCACTTCTGAGAATTAACAAGAATTCAGAGAAAAGTGAAAGATATGTGAACCCCCAGTCATCCATATTATATAAATAAACATTTTATATATAAAGGTTATTGCTAATATAATAAACTAAGAGGGAAATAGTAATAATAGTCTATGAATATATATATATATATATATATATATATATGTGTGTGTGTGTGTGTGTGTGTGTGTGTGTAGATAAATAGAAACAGAAACATAAAATTGTCCAGGCTTTTATAAATAAAATGTCTAATAAATCACTTATGCTAATTATAATATAAGATTTTTAGAATAATTTAGTTGACATCTTGCAAATAAAAAAAATGTACGCAATGTTTATTCTCATTTATCCTTAAGAAAAAGGGAAATGTGTACTTTAATCTAAAGTCATATTGAAACAATTTAAAAACCTTATTTTTTAAGCAGAATATAAAATAGTAATATTTCATTACATACTTTATAATACAAGTATTTTATAATTGTTTATGTTATGTCACAGCTCTATTTTTCTTTTTTCCCTGTGAATTTAACTTTGAACTTGAAGATACACTTCATTATGGAAGACGAATATGTTTACTTTTGCAAAAATTCAAACTTTTTTCTCGAAAATGTAAGAAGATTTCAGTTCAACATCAGAAAATCTCAATGAAATGTAAGAAAGAATATTTTTTCTGTGGAACTTTTAAAAATAATAATTATAGTGTAAGAGAAATTGCGTTATAAAAATAGAAAAGAAAATAAATTATAAAAATAAGGTGGATTGAGCATCCCATAGTATTCAGATGAAAAAAATATTTTTGATTAAAGCAATTTATTTCGTAAAAAAATATCAAAGCATCAAATAAGGAATATTTTTGCTCTTTGATAAATATCCCTGATTGTGTGGACTCCAACGAACACAAATCATTTACTGCACAAGTGTTCTTGTCAGTTTTATGACCATACAAATCAGTAGTTTTTTAATTTACTGTGGATTTTAAAATAATTGCCTGAGTTCTTATCATTGCATTTGAACTACTTGAATTTTCAGAAGAATTATGAAAATATATTTAATAGTGAAACTGTGATGCATTTTTAGTAATACTTATTTAAATTATAATATAAAATATTGGGATAAAAATATCACCCAAATGAAGCAAGGTAAAATATTTATTGACTAATTGATAATTTCAAACTTTGGTAAAAAAATCTCATTAAATGACACTTTAATTTCAACAGGAATTTATTTTACTTATAATAGGAGTATTGTTTTAAGGATGCATAAATAATGAACACTAAAATTTATCTTTAAAATAATAACAAAATAAAATATGCAAAGTTCGATGGACACATGTTTTATCTCACTTTAAATTTGTTTGGTATGTTACATTAAAATAATATCGATTATCTATATATTTTTTAAACATTAGTTGCCAAGAGGGATATTATCTTACAATAAAATATATTTATATTTTCTTATGTTTAAAGGCTCCTTCAATTTTAAGAAAACTTTTCTCATATAAAGTTGAGCATATTTTTTATGTAATTCAATAATGAATGCAATTATTTCATATAATTATGAATTTAAGATGATTCAATTCTTTTAAGTCTCTTAAATCTCCATAATTATTTAATTTGTGTGATTTAGTTTATTATTTTTTTAGAAAATAATTTTTCATTTTTAAAATATGTCATAAATATATCGAATCAGCATAAGTTTTATGTCTTTCAAATTTTCATAAAAATTGTTTTTTTGAATTATACTGTTATTATTTGGAAATAAGGATGTTTTTTGCCAAAAGCCCATATTCTGGGACTTTTTTCTGGAAATAAAGGCTAATTGTAAAAATAAATAAAAAGGAAAAAGGACAATAATTAACAAAACTGTATCAACTTATTGAGCTAACAACATCTTATTAGACATTTTCGGATTTATGGGAATTGTCCAACTCTGCTTGACGGTCCCGAAATTAGAAACAACTACACATCTTTTAACGAAGAATCCTTACATTACACACAATCCTCAGAAATCATATACATATGTATATCTTCATAAGAGATTATAAGTATTCCTTATTAATTAGCATTTATTCATATCTTAATAAGAGAAATCATTATCCTTTTCTAGATTTCAAATTAATTTAACATATTTTAAGTAGTTAAAATTGAAATGTAGTTATCTTAACTTTTTAGAAAATCAATACCATTCCAATACTTATAATCTATAACATTTGATGCCGCAGATACTTATCTAAATTGAACATTAAAAATAACATTTTAAATCAGATGAATTTATTTCAGGGAATGTATGAAAAGTAAATGACAGTGTGTAGAATATTTTAAAAGATTAATAATCTTGAAAGATGAATTGTATTATCTTAAAAGAATAATATGATTAATCTTTTAAGGTGTTTTACTTAATATATTTATGGAAATGCAAAAAATAACTGATTTTTAGATTATCTGTCTGATATCACAAAAACAATACCGTTTAAAAATAATTGTTTATTAAATTAATGAAAATGTTTCATAGTTTAAAAAGTAATTTACAATTCATTTAAACAGAATATTTTAATGTCATAATGAATAAATGTTATATATAGTCTAATATAAAGAAATTATTTTTTAATAGATCATTTTAAGTGTCCTTGTTATTTTTATTAACTTTTTATGTGATTATTTTAATATATTCAATTTTAAGAAAATAAAAAAAAGGTTTTCCGCTTATCTTTACATTATTTACTTTATTATTTTATGAGTTTTCAATTATATTAATATATGAAGATTTTATCGAAGAAAATGAAGGGAAATAATTGAGTTTGTTTTTGAAGTTTGGAAAATTAGTCAATATTTTTATTCAATAAATCAATTTTGTTCCACTTTGCATTGACTAAATTATTTTTTTAGAAATATTATGTTTCGAAAATTATTATATTAATGTCTTGTGTTCACTATGTAAGTGTTGTATTATCATTACGTAATTAATTACAAATCACATTTGAGACTTTAAAACATTTATGAGCAACACATTCCTTTTATTCTTCATTATGATTGACATTTGCATATATTAATTTTCAGTATAGAAATTTTACATTTTTAAGTGATAATATGTTTTTTAAACTTAATATACATTCTTTAATTTCTGTTATGATTCTTTAGAATTCTTCTGTGCTTAGGAATTCATTTCTTCTTTCAATCTTGCTAAAATTATAACCTTATTTTATTTAAATAGATTGGTGTGCATTGAAACATGTTCAATTTGAAAACATGTCATTATGTATTGGAAAATATTATCTCTCTAAACTATTAAATTTGAAATTAAATTTTTTAAAAAAATTAGGCTATTTATTATCAACCCTTTTTCAAATCTATTTTAGATACTTGTTTTTTCATTTTAATAAATTTTTGTTGAAATTTAACACTGTTAATTTATTTTATTATTCTTAGAATTTTTAGTGATAATTTAAATTAATTTTTACTGACAGAAGAAATTAGATTATATTTTACTGAAATTTATTGTATTTATTATACTATTTTAGTTATGAAATCTGTTTTCATCTATTGATAGAAAAATATTTTTTTCATACACATTGAAATTCTCATCTATAAATAAACAATACAATTTAAATTTGTAATGAAAATATTCTGCTTCAAACATATTTACTTAATGTTCAAAAATTTACAATATTATTCTACTAAGTTCACTCTTTTCATTTTTAATAATAAAAATTTAATTTACTAAAGTTAATAGTTTTGTTTTCCCAACATCACTTTTAATATTAATGATTACCTCATTAGAGGTAGACATGTTTTTTAAGTACAGCTTATTTAATCATAATTCTCTTTCTTTAAATATAACGCACCATTTCTTTAGCCTGAATCTTCCGTTTTTCTTTAGATATTCTGAATACATAATGAAACAATACTTAATGT
>JAPDSC010083321.1:32919-65901 GCA_026290005.1 Latrodectus geometricus | reverse complement strand
TATATATATATATATATATATATATATATATATATATATATATATATTTACATGCATTCACACATTTTTGTAATGATTTTAATTTTCTCTCTTAAATTAAAATTGAACTACAAAATTATAATGTAATTATTAGCTAATTGCTATTGGGGCTAATTATTATAAACAACATTAAAAATATTCTTTGCTTTAAAATAACACTGAAAAATAACCAAAGGATTGAAGGCTATATTTTTGTGCCATCCGAAGAGAAGTATTGTTCTCAATTATTAAAAATATATGTGAATATCATGATTTTAATATTTTTACTAGTAAATAAGTGACAGTTTTAATATGGAAGAAAAAAATACGCCAACCTTACATTTGATTATTAAATTTAAAGTCTAACAACTCAAGTTTTAAAGGAAAATCCTACTTCCTAAAGAACTATTGTAAAATCTTTTAATATCTCTATTGGAGCTGTGAACAAAATTATTAAATCTGATTTTAGGTTAATCTAAGAAAAAAAGAGCACGATATTCATTGTCTAACACCGAAACATGTTTCTCACCGTAAGAGTGTGTGCAAGATAATGGTAAGAACATTATATTTGGCAGGTGAAAAATGGAAATATGTAGTTCTAGCTGATGAAACCTGCATAAATATATCTGACAGCAACAAAAGAATCTATTATCTACCAGAAAAGAAAAAGAAAGTACATAACAAGTTGGTTTAGGTAGAACAAGGACAGTTTTTTTAAAGGTTTAAGGTTATTGGATTTTCTTATAAAGGAAAACTCAAAGTATGGAAAATAGAAATAAGTGTCCGAATTAATTTGATTACTACCAGAAATATTATTTAACGCCATTTTTCAAATGAAAAATTCCATTCTTTCATTCAAACATTCTTCACTTTGTAAAGTTCCATCAGGATAACTCTCCAAGGCGTACATACAAATATATTGCCATAGTTTTTTGAAAAATAAAAAATGGAAACCAGAATTGAAAGAAAGATAGTTTATTCTCTTTAAATGCATCCTAGAATAGTCCCTTGACGTTTTACCTACGAATTAATGTTTTATTTCCTAATGGCGGGCACCCTTGAGCAAGTAAGTTCATTAACTCATTCGCCGCAACAAGGCCGGAAACTGCTATATTTTATTAATACCAGGTGAGCACCTGTGAACCATGTCACGAAGGTACGAGTAGCATCACCCACACCACACCAACACATAGGACAGGCCACATTCATCCATCATCTAAAGAAAGGACAAAAAACACAGAGAGAGAGAAAGTACATACAATGCCCTAGCTGGGATTTGAACCCAGGTCCTCTCCACCCTTAGTCAGTTACGCTAACCACTAGACAGGTTGGGCGGCTACGAATTAATGTACATTTGGATATTTAAAACAACCTCTTTATATGCGACATTCCAAAACATTGGATATACTCTAGAAGATTGTGAAGGAGAATTTTAGTATCAGCCTTGATGTTTTAAGTAAAGGTTTTTATCTTGTATATGAAATTGTAAATGATAATTCTGAGAAAGAGCAATCAGGCAGCATTTATTGGTAAATGAAATAGTTATGTTTCAATTATATATCTTAAAAGAATTTTTACAATGAAAAAATTCTTTAAATTTTGAGAATTTCAACTGTATGAAAACCGTGATATATATATATATATATCTTTAAATCTTTAATTATCTTCTTGATTATTTTTTCATTGTCATTTACTTACAAAAGGCATTTTCATAAGCTCTGATTATTAATTTGATTTTTGCAATTGAATTGCTTTTGATTTATCTATGATGAATATTAAAATAACAAAAGATAAATAATTGGCTCTAACAGTAAAATTTTATTACAAATGATTTAAAGGACAGAAACTGAAATAACAAAAAACAAAATGTTTATCTTCGTAAGATATATAAGGAAATGATAAGAAAATTTTTATTTTTAAAAATATCTTGCTTTTAGAAGAAACAAACTTATTTTGGATGAATGTAAAACGGATTTAAAAGGTTTTAACAAGAACAATTTCAAAAATATAATTCGTATTAAGTAACAATCAAATATATTACTTATTGTTATCTTATGCGCTTTTCAAACAAAACACTGAATTATTTTTCAATATTCAGATAAATCTCGAGGAAAGTATTGACTATAGTTCAAAAGTAATTAAGGCTAATATATTAAAACATAATTCAACATTTACTTCCTATTATTTTTATTTAAAATGAAACAATTTTGAGTTTATTTTGAAAATAAGGAAGTAGATTGTAATATTTTACTTTTAAATATGCTTACCAATACGATAAATACAAGCAATAAAATAACAGATTTTTCTATGAAAACTCTAACGTAATTGTATAAATCCTTAATTAAATCAAAAATGAATTACAAATTTCAACTTTACTAATTTGAAATATTTATAATTTATTATTCTTGGCTGAAATAGGATCCAACAAAGTATGGAAGTAAATCTTTTCAATGTAACATTGCAGTGAATCAAATTAAATTTATTTTCTATCATCTGATTGTAATCTGAGCATCATAAAGTCACTGCAAATGTAATATTTCAAATTAAATCCAATTAGCATTTGCTAAAATATTATAATTACATGTTTAAAGTTATTTGGAAAGAGGGATCTGTAGTATTATGTCTTTTAATAATTTTAATTTCATGCTAAATAATGGAAAATAGAATGAGTTTAATATTCCCAATATTAAGAACAATAAATTAAAATGAAAATCTTAAATTACTTAATTTAACATAAGTTTTTTTAGAGAAATATGTATAGCAAAATATCCTGTAAAATAATATTTTATTGTTCATTTATCAATACAGTAAACATTGGACTGTTGCTTCCTGTTATTGTCCATTGTTTATAGTCTTAATTAATTAATTTTAAGAACACATTTTACTATAAATCTCAGACATATAATGGAGTTTAAGACCATTCTACTTTAAATATCTAAATTTTGAATTATTTCCAACCCCATTACAATTTTTTCTAAAACAATGTGAATCGAATGTACACGCAATACTTGATATAAAATATTATTTCTGTATTTATTATTAAATGCAGGATCGTAAAATACAATATTTATCGTAAAATACAGTAACAAATTTAATGTATGTAAAAGCACAACTTTAACAAAGAGTTTTCAAAATGTCTCAATAATAATTTTTAACTAACGTAACATTTTGATGTAGAAAACGTAAATCGTTTTTTACTGTATTCCATAAATAACCATTTTATTGGTTTTATTTTATTAATATTGCACAAGCAAATCATTTCAAAATAATTGCTAAACCTTTTTGACATTGTTATTGCATATTTTTGGAATGAAAAATTAATTAAAAATTGAATTATTTAAACTAATTTCAAAAAAATATTTTAATACAATGATTATAAAAGTAAATGTCTTAGAAAATTAGTACTTGCAAATTACTTGAACTTAAAACTGCTCTCTCCCAGATATTTTAAAATTAATAAGACATTTTAAGGTGAATGTCATTACTGAAATAAATGAATCATAGATCAAAAAAGTTATCATACAATTAATAATATAATGCTAATTGAATGAATAAATCACTGTTATTCTATTACAATATCATATGCCATTTGTTTCATACTGAATTTCCTTTTCTTTTCAAACTATTCTTTTCTTAAAAAATTGACATTTTCTCTTTAAGTATATTATAGTTACATCGCATTACTTTTCTTTAAGAATTGTAAATAAAATAAGTTCCTTTAAATATTTACTAGTTAATATATACTCTTGAAGACATTTCTTGAAAAAGAGAGACTTATTAAAAGATGCATCGTAACCAATTATATGCTATTTATTTAAGATTAGTTAATAATAAAAGCTTTAGACTCCCTTAATAAATAATAACGCTTTGTGACTGTATACTTTGACTTTGATAATTTTGCCACTTAGATCATCCCCCAAAATTCACCACTTTTTTTTTTTTTTTGATGATTTATATTATACGATGTGAGTTTTATATTATTACGAGAATATCATTTTAAAATTTACTAAATCGCAAAGGATATTTATGGAATGAATTTCTATGCAAATTTTATATATATCATTAGCATTGCTGTCTAACTGATTATATTCACCTCTTACATAAAGTTAAAAATCTAACATTTTCGGAACAAAAATACTAAATCAAGCTTTAATTTACGAGATGTATATGAAGTTTTAAGAATTTTTGCATTTCTTTATAAATTTGTTTTACATTTCCTTTCCTTTAATTAAATTTTTTTTTCATAAATTAATTATTTCATTCTAGTTCACATATCATTATAAAATTTATTTTGATAAATTTCTTAAGAAATTTAAAATTTTTCTATCACTACAATATAGTAGCGTAATGATAAATGATAGTTTTTTAATACCAAACTGTTTGTAAAATTGCTGAAATTTTGAAATAAGTGTTTCTAAATTTCAACAAATGTTACCCAACCTGTCTAGTGGTTAGAACAGATGCCACCCAACCTGTCTAGTGGTTAGCGTACCTGACCACAGATGGGTGGGACCTGGGTTCGAATCCTGGCTCGGGCATGGATGTACCTTCTCTCTCTCTTTCTTGTCTTTGCCCTTTCTTTGTGTGAGAATGGTTGCCTACCCAATAAACTAAACGGGAAGTCGGACTCCACACCAAATTAGTTCAGTTGGTAAAGTGGAGCAGCGCACCCCATATTTGCCAGCCTGGCTGGCACACGACAACAACAACAAATGTTACAAAAATTTTCATATAATAAATTAAAAAAAAACAGTTCAGTAATGAGTACATTGATTCATTCATAATGAGTATGTTGATTCATTATTGTTTGAAAGCAGGACAAAATGAAAGCAATAAATCTAACAGGATTATTAATACTGCATTATATGAAAACTCATTTAATTATAATTGGATTAAATGCAATAATGATCACAAAATTTATCAATTATAAAACTTATAAATATGTATAAGTAATTATATTTATTACTTATACAAAGAAAATCATGAAATACAAATCAAATAAAAGTATTATAGATATTTTTACACAAATACATTCAATTTTTTTTGTGTTTATCAGGGTACATTTTTTAAGTTTTATACATTTACTTAATGAACAATTATTTTCATTAAATGACAAGGATTATAAAAAATATTTCCACAAAAGGAATTTTTTGTTTCAAGGAAGTAAAATATGAAGTATAATGTTGTGACATAATTCTAGATGAAGGTATTGACGATCGTTAAATACATCCACAGATATCAGGAAATTGTTATTCTAATTAAAAAATAACTTCAATCGTCTCATTTCAAAGAGGAAATTTATTTTGAATTTAATTTCCTCGTACCATATTAATATGCTTTTTTATTTTTATTTTTTGTTCTTTAGAAAATTTACCTTTATCGCCTATTTTCATTTATAAAAAGGGATTGATAATAATAAAGTAAAATAATGTAATCAGAGGTTATTTTTTTAATTAAATAACTTTTTAGTAGGAACAGAAAAAAATTATGAGTGTTTTTCTATGTAAATATGTGTATACAATTTTATTTCTGTGAATGTAGTGTAAGAACAAGAACAAAAGAGAAAGTGCTTTAAAGATGGTAACATTTTTCAAATGTAATAATTATCAGATATTTAATATTAAATTTTAAAAAAATAGTTTCTCAGTTAAAACATCATCATAAAAAATTTAATCTTACCACATTAATGAACTGCTTTGTAAGTCTCCTTACTTAAAACAATTATTTAAACTTAGGTTAAATATTTTTAGATTTTTTAATGAATGGCCTATTAAAAATGATAATCAATAAAACTAATTAAGAAAAGTAGATTCTTGGTTACAATTAGTTAAATTAAAAGTAAAATAGCATAATATAATTTTTTTTATCAAAACCACATGATTTCTTCTTCTTGTCCTTGCCTGACTGCTTGTTAATCATTTTGTTGGGTCAAGGTTGTCCCTAAAAGTCGTATCCATCTGTTCCTATCTATCGCGAGGTTCCTCTAGTTTCTTTATTTATCCAATTAAACATCTTTTTTACCTAGCCAGTCCACCTAATTGGTGATCTACCTCTTCTTCTGCTTCCCACAGGATAAGCAATAATTTTTTATTGGTTTTGCTTTGTCAGATTGGAACACATTAAATGTCTGATACTTAGTAGTCTATTGCATTTTATGAATTTAAACGATACTGGATCGCTTGTACTTTTGATAAATTTCAAAATTAAACAAGGAACTCTAGCTATTATTCTCGTAGATAGTACCAAAAAATTCCTTCTGTTCGATGGTTAATAATTTATTTTCATGTAATTAATAATTTTAAAGTGTTCCCTCCCATTAAACAAAATTGGTTGAATTAGTGTTATAAAGATGTTAACAATTATCTGTAACCTCATAAATCGGGATTTCAGTTTGTTTTGGGGACCTTGATAGCATTTACTTGACATGGCGATCCTATTGATTATATGTACCGTCATATCATTGTTAGTCGTAATGATAGTTCCAAAATATTTGAACTGTAACACTGCTTCAAAAGTGTAATTTTTCACTTTAAATGGCTGTAGATTATATATATTGTGTGAAGTGACCTTGAATTTTGTTTTATTCATTCATAGGTCTAATTTGTGAGCATAGATGATTCCTCTTGCTGTCAGACCAGATGACCTGATATTCTTTTCTAGGGACAAGATGAATATTAAAAACGACAGAGCATCCCTCTGTCGCAAACCTCTATCTTTTGAAAAGTACAAGATATATCATTTATACTATGAGAAACTTGGGAAATGTCTTTCTCCAGTTTCATTTTATACTTTACCCTGTTCAGTATAGTCTTTGTTAGGTTAATTTGTTTGACTGCTATATCTGTCATTTCTTAATAAAGGATACACTGTTTTCTGATAAGTATTTGGACACATATGCAAATGATGATATCAGTGGTCCTGAGGTACGTCACACCCTCCGCCAGTGTAAATTGTGTAGGAAACAGCATCGCCATTAGTCGCATGCAAAATGCCGCACAGTTCGGAGCTCACTGATTTCGAGAAATGTATAATTATCGGATATCACAAATTTAGCCGATTCTTAAGAGACATATCCCATGATTTGAAGTATCCAAAATCGACAGTACCTATGTGATTAAGAAGTGGATGGTGAGTGATGACTGTCGGAATGTGACCCGATTCGGCAGCCCAATAAACTGGGAGATAGAGACCGACGAATGCTGTCCAGAGAAATTCGGAAGAACCGAACCGAAGCACACCAACCGAGGGAAATTTCCTTATCTGTTTCAATATTTCCCATTAAACTTTATTCTTCTAACCTACCTGTAACCTCTCTCTAAGTTTACTTTTATAAAGGTACAATATGTTTGTGCTTTGAAGTTCAATAATATTCACCTTCCTATATGGTTTTTCCTTTTAAAAATAGAATTTTTTGATGGACATATAATTTTGAATGAAATTAAAAAATGATTGGAATCTATATTTGCTCTCATAAAACATCGAGTATCCAACAAGTTACCTCGATGTTTCATGATTATAAGGATATGGTCTATCCAGTTGCAAGACTTTCTATCGGGTGATTTCTACGTGGCTTTATGTATATTCTTATGTTTATTCTTGTGCCACCTATTAGTAAATCATTTGCCGCTGTAAAGTTGATCAAAAAATTTCCATTGTCATTTGTTATTTTAAGTAAGCTTTATTTTATATGAAGCATAATCACATTACAGTTTGCAATTCTTAAATTGATATTCCCATTGAAAAGTTTCATGTGACATTGGGGACAATTCTCATAAATATCCCCTAATGAATATTATAAACTCTCTCTGTTAGTCATTTCTTTCTATGGGTGCATGAGCATAAATTATGCTGATATTAAAGGGTTTCACCTTTAAACGAAGTTTACATTTTCATTCAATAGCAGGCATGAATTCAACGACATTATTATTTATTATCTTGCTTACAATGAGAATCCTGTTCTTAATTGATGCCGTTTCTCTTGGCAGCTATAATAGGTTGTGTTTCTTCTTTACAAATATGTCCTCACCTACCCTGCAAATTTATTGTAATGCCAGAACATTAAATTAATCAAAAATATTTCAAAGATTCTTCAAAGCATCACCCTTATAAAAAGTTTGTATATTCCATGAACTAATGACTGTGTCCATTTACTTGACAAGTCACTTAGATAGGTTCCATTAGTTTGTAACTTTTTAGGATTTCTAGACAAAATAGTTTTTAGGCGGTAGCTGTCAAACCCATGCTTAACTCCCACTTGGAGGGCCAGTCACCTAATATAATCCTTAGGGGCCGGGTGCCATGCAATTCATCGTGAATGCTAGGTGCACGTTGTACGACATGCATGAGCTACATTGGAATTATTCTTTCACTCTCGGAGAAGCCTCAGGGGATAACAATATTAAAACATTTGATTATTTTTTTATTTTAAGTAATGTCATTAAGTAACATAGGGAAATATTTTGAAAATTTGTTAATATCTTTAAAAAATGGACTTAAGTTGTTGACAAAATTTGGTAACTTTATAAAAATAGAAATGAAATTAAATTATTTGAAAAAATTAACACCAAAATTACTACTACTTGCATGTTGAAAAAAGTTTTCAAAAAAGTATATTTATATACTTCTGTTGAAATGCTCCATGATCTGGTGAATCATCAAGAAATTATATCATATATTTATGATAATGGTTAAATGATAGTCTATTTTTTATTTTGAAAGTATTCACAAAATTTGTATAATTTTGTTAATATATTTAAAGCAAAAAATTGTAATCAATATATTATCTGCATCTAATTTAAAAATTTGTGCAATACAAATATTTTAAGTTTTTCTTTTTTAAATAATTTTTATTATTTACTATGATAAAACAATTTATTAAAATTAGATGAAATAATTTTTCAAAAAACTTACCTCTTATAAAACTAATAATATGATTCATAAGAAAACTGATGAGATTGTAATTGTATGAATAAAAACCAAAATTAATCAATAAACTTTTTAAAATAAACAAAATAAAATAATAATTTTTTACAAAAATTTCTCAAAATATTGAGCAAAATATTGTAATAGCATACAAGCATCTGATGCTTTCGAAATAAATAAAATATCTTCACAGAAAAATATGTTTTAAAATTATTTTTAATTTTTTACCACTCGTAAGGAAATGTGGCAATATCGTCTTTCGCATTGCTCATTTTTAGAATAGATTTTGTTAAATAATATTATCACAGAAATTTTCTCTGAGGGCACAATTTTAAAAATGAAACTGTTAGTATCTTAATAAAGCGTGTTTATCATATTTCTGTTCAATAAAGTTGTCACAAATATTTTAGATTAAATTTCTCCTTCTCTTCTCTTCCTGTTAAAGTGTGTCAATAATATCCTTTAACATAAGTTTAAATAAGTAAATGAGCAACGAATCCTAACTTCATTACTCTTTCATTGATTTCAACGAAATAAACAGCCTCTTACTTTGTATCGATGATTTCGCTATTTTCTCAAGTCTAGAGTTGCTATTCATTCCTTGATCGATTGACAGAGATGGCCTTCATTTGTATTCATTAAGTAACCATGTCTTTCTATAGACTTCAAAGGAATTTATCATTTATTAATCTCAATAAAAGTAGTATTTTAAACAAACTAACCTAAAAAATGTTCGGAATTTTCAGAGTTGAAAAATTTCGTTTTTAAGTAAAGAATTTCGCATTAAATCAATCTTTTAAATAAATATAATAAAAGGAAAGTAGAATACTCAATATAGGAAATAAAAATATAAACGCAGCATAATTTTAATATGTATTTGTAAGAAAGCATTGCCATTTACTTTAATGTTTGCAATTTTCTAAAATTAATTTTTTTTCTAATTTTCCATTAACTGTCAAAAATTTTCGGAATAATTACCTTTAATTAAGAACACAATTTAGCTTTTCATTTTAGTTCAATGATTTAACTTTTATTATTTTACATAATTCTGATAATAATAAATTACGTACTTATGTAACTTATGTATCTTATTTGTAAAATTAAATAAATAAATTTTCAAACATTTATGTATTTATTTGTACAATGAATTTGATATTGTTTTAAATTATTTCCTTTATTTACAGTATTATACAGAAAAGTTTAAATTTTCTATTTCTTCTACAAATATTTGCTTGAAATTTGAAGATCAATTTAATAAAATTAGAATATTTTTTAAAAATGACTTTAGTCGAAATTAAAAATTTCGTTTTACTTTCTCAAAATGGTTTCAAATTATGAGTCAGTTTCATAAATGTTTCAAAACAGTATCGAAAATGAAACTTTCAAGTCATAAATAAATTTTAAATATATCTGAAATTTTGTGAGCATTTTTGCAATCTCATTACATATTTTTATTTATCATTTTGAAATTTATATCTTGAAAAATGAATAGCAGCATTAACATTAGAAGACAGAAATAACAGAAAAAAATTAACCATTATTTGTTTAAAATACATTATAATTAAAAAAATTATTACAAAAATTTTAAAAAAAAATTGAAATTTACCAGAAAAACTAATATAATTTGGGGAAAAATATTATAAAATCACAAACATTCAAAAATCCATTTATTTTTACTCATAATAAACTAGAGATATCTATTTTTATAAATATTTTCCTAAAGGTTTGGAAAGCAAACTTATTTAAATAAAAACAAAATATTTAAAAGCTATATATTCCCATAACTACTATCATTTTAGGAAAAGAATTTGCTGCAAAATTATAGAAATAATGAAAAATGTATTCAATATTCTTATCTTCTTGAAATATGACAATCCCAGAAGATTCATATATACGTGAACAGATAATTTTAGATAAGAATAAAATTTTTATCAATACTTGAATATTAACGTCTGACTATAGGATCTAATTTCTTGCTTTAATATACAGAATTTTTACAAAGAATATTCTATAATCTAAACTAGTAAAGAGAAAATTACTTTTATGATTTAATACTTATGAATAATTAATATATCATGTTTTTAGGTGTTTAAATTTCAATCAGAATACAGAAAACTCTTTAAAAATTTAACGACGTGAAATTCATAATTTTTTTGAATGTTTTGTGAGTAAATTGACGAAGAGCAACAATATGTTAGTTTCCATAGTTATGAAAAAGTTGATAAAACAATAATTCAGTTTTTCCATAAAAAAAAAGTTTTTTCAAACAAAAAGCAAAATCTAACATAAAAAATTGAGTGAGGCTCTAAAAAATAGGAATTTCAAATAACTAAAGATATTGATCGAGAACAACTGAAGCTATCAGGAAACACATTCCAACTATCAAGACAATAAATCTTATGAGATTAAATTTGTATTATTTGTTCACATTTAATTGTGTTCTTTAAAAGAAAACACAGTTATTTTTATTAAACAGTTTGCTTTATATTTTAAATGCCTCTATTATTTTAAAAATCTGTTGTAATATATGAAATTTTTTCGTGTCAAATTATTCTATTTGATCATTGTATATTTTACTTTTTGCATTAAAAAAAAATTGCTTAGAAGACTTGAAAATTCATTATGATAAATTAAATAAATTTGATGGCAAAATAATTTGTGAAATTAATGACCTCTTAAAAAAGCATGTTAACTCAAAAAATTTCTTGTTATTAATGACACTTGGCAATGCCAAGCCCGGCCGTCAGAGAGTCTAGGCGAATGAAGTCCGAGAGCGTCTTCCGTTTATTAGTAGAGCACCCTCATTCGAAGGTGGAAGTACGACTTTTGGCTCATGGATGGCAGCACCATCTGAATCTTCCAATATAGTGATTGAAACCAGTGAAGACCCAAAGCCTGGCTCCAACCACCCCCAGAGGTATTAACTTGTAATGGGAACATGGAGGACATTGCGACCCGATGGATTTAACGTGCCCCCGTCCCCATTAGTGATCACGACGGATCTTCGGCTAAGCCGGAATTCGAACGCACCACTGTTTGGTAACGAGAACGACGCCCTAACGAACCAGGCCACCGCGGTTTATTGAATGCGGCCTAAAAAATGTCTTTTCAAGTATGTTATCATAATGAATATTTTGTAAGAATTGAGATATTTGCAAATTTAATAAGTGAAAGTATGAGTTAATGACACTCATATTTATACGAAATTTGATAAAATATAAATTCCTTAAAATTACAGATTTTTATTAAAAAAATAAGTAACTTGTAAATATTCTATTTTTCAGGTGTATTCTCTTTCTATGTACTTATATAGAATGAATGTAATGAGATTATGAACAACTTTTTTGTGCTATTAAGCAATTTTTCTATACATAATATAAAATATATAAAAATGCGATAAATTTTAGGTAATAAATGATGAATGAAATATCGAATATTAGAATATAAGTAATGATTCTACGTGCAATTTTTATTCTTGGCACCCAGCCTCACAAAATGGATTTCTAAGACGACCCAACTATTTGTTTCGGATACATTTATCAAAACAAGAAGATTTATCACTCGAAAGTATGATCTCTGTATCACGAAATATTTTACTATAATACTTCTATGCGTTTTTCTCAAAAATATGTTTATGATTAGAACAATACAAACAATAATTTTTACTAGACTTTTCTTCAGTTAAGTGCATTTAATAATTCAAATTATATAACAGTTATTTCTATATAACTTTTAAAATTGCAGTATATAGATATGTTTAGCAATTATGTTAATATTTTATTTAAAAATATTGTTCGTTTTTTTAAGCAAATACCATATATCTGTGGAAAAAGCGAACTTTAAGTTTTTTTTTCAAACATGTGAAGTCAGCATTTTACTTCCAAAATAATTTTATCAATATATTAATCAGTGTACAATGAAAAGTATTCACTTTAGTGTGATTTATTTATTTATTTTACAAATACCAAACATTAGTTCCGGGTCCTCCAATACTTCCTGACAATGCCCTGTTACTAAAAATGTTCTATATAATTACTTAAAAGTTTCAAAATATTTGGTAGATTAAAGTAACGTATTACATTAAGGAATCCACCACTCTAATTTTATGGAAATGGTTTTGCAAGAAGTAATGTCCAGTCAGTCCTCAAAATAGAACCGCAGCAGTCTTTCTTGGAAAACTGGGAACAGTTTTCTACTCTCTTATCCCATGCACGTTAAATCATAATCTTGTTAATAGTTTTTCTAACATATAGATAAATAAACAATTTGTAATTTAAGAAGAGCTTACTGATATTTTTCTTTCATAATTATTTTTTTACTATTTTTTAAAATTTAGCTAGCTTAAATTTGAGAAAACTCCTGAGAAGACCATTTACTGTCGTATAACACTCAGCTGCTAATATCAAAATTCGAAAAAAGTGAAATGATATCTTGACCACTACATTTTAAGCATTTGTGAATAATTTTAAGATTTTTTAAAATACAAAAAAAATATTTTTTCACCTGTATATGGTCTTTATTACTATCATATATATTGAGCAGACAATTTTGAAGTAATTCCAGAATTGGTAGCAGTTTTTCAGTTAAAAATAACTGTAATGTGAGATTTTTGAATATTTTTGGGTGGTATCTAAGATCTTGTAGAATCCAGTTCCATTTCGGTTGATTCACTTTTTTTGATAAAATAAATTTCCTGCGTTAAATAACACCTAAGAACCTAAGAGTTACAATAATTTTGTATAATACTTACTTCAAAACAATGTTTAACTTATTAGTAAAAGTGTGCTTTAATTTTTGCAACATTATTTCACGAAGTAAGATTACATGAAATTTTCATCAAAATTGCTTTGCTTTGTAATAAATGTAATTACAAGTTTTTCAAAATCTTGATAATTATGATAGTTACGCATTTCTTCTTTCCAATTTTTCTTACACTTATAATTTAGCAAAAAATCTTAATTAAGTTTTCGAGTAACTTTCAAAAGTATGTATATTATGTAAAAATAAATAACTTCTTGACGTTTTATCATAAGAATTAATTATAAGAAATTTTAAATCTTGTGTTATAAAGAACATACAAAAAAGAAAAATACAAATAAAATCTGAACTTCTTTTCAGATTTTATTTTTCAAGCATTTTTTACAGTTAATAACTCCATTAAAAAAGAAACATAAGAATTTATTTGCTAGCAGAATAAGTGAAAATTTAAATAACATACTGAAGAAACCAATGAAATTTAACTTTTGATATTCATATTGTAATTAAATTCAATGAAAATAAGGATTCCAATAATTAAAATTTCTATTTAAAGCTATTAAATTAGATTTCGATTCCTAATCGACCTAATGTATCTTGCTAGATAACAAAATAATGGGGGATCACTTAAATACGAACCGAAGGTTTCTTTTAGGAAAGAAAACTTTCCTTACCATAAGACACTTTCAATATGAAATTTTATTGCAATAAGAGTGTTGTTGTAAGATTTTCTGTGCATTTAACTTAATATTCTTAGACCACTTATTAAAATTTTAACTAAAATTTTAATTTTAGAAAAATTTTAATAATTTTTTGAATTTTAAATATATAATATTTTAATTACATTTTTTATTAATATTGAAAAAGAGAAATATAATTACATATTTTACTAATATTAGAAGAAGGAAGAAATTTATTTCTACTAATTTACATTTAAGTTATAAAATACATGCGACAACTTCTAGAATATAAATTCTAATCGTTGATTAATAATAAAAGAAATTATTGTTTCACTGACAAAAGAAAGTAGTTATATCTGTGGCTCAAAAAAATCTTTTTTCTCAATTATACCATATTATAGTTCAATACCTTAATTGGTTGGGTTTTATGATGCAAAGTCGAGAAAAGGACATGCTGCTGTTCAATATCTTAAATATTATATAAAAATAATTTAAGTACTTCATTACAGCATATTTTATTGAAATAAAATAAAACTATAGAAGGGTTTAAATATATGTGTAACACAGTGTGCAAAAAATTTATTTACGCTGTGATTTTATTTGTGGCTTAAGAATGTTTGATATTATACTAAATTGCACAGCTCAAATATAATTCTTACTTTAAAATGTTTATACTTAATGGTATTTCTCTTTTCTTAAGAGCACATTCTTAAGAACACATATGAACACTTCCATCAATAATATATGAATCTGAAGAACATCTGAATTTTCAAAACATTTATTTGATTTTGTTATCTTCAAATAAATGTTGAATTAGATCGACATATGTGGTGCATTTAATTTAAATTGCTTGCATTGAGTGAATGGCAAACTGAATATTCGTATCTGAATTGATTTTAAAACTATTTACATATTTTTTCCAAATGGTTGTTCAATGTATTCTTCAAATAGGATTTTGTTATACCAACTAATTAAAAAACTAAAGCTTTCTTTCATATCCTTTCTACAAAGAATAGTTAAGTTTTCAAATATGTTTAATATAAATATTTTAATTATCTTTAAAACTGAATTGTACTTCATTGATTGCAGACAATATCGAAGTAATTGTGAAAAGTATCACATTTTATGTTTCTATTTCACGCTTATTGTAACAGTTTAAAATATTTTTTTAAATATCACATTATTTAGAAGGATATTAAGGGAGTTAATTGGAGGGGATATTAAGGGAGTTAATTGGAATTTCAAATACTTTAAAAAAGTTAATGAGAATAATAATTGTTTCTGTGTTTTCATTTTCACAACTGCCAGTTGCTTTTCACAATTTACATTCAAAAAATATCAAACTTTACATATTGGTTGCCAATGAAAAATTCTAGAAATCAAAAATAATTTATAACGAGTATGCATAAAAGAGTTGAAGCTATATCTATTCCATTAATTTAAAATATTATTTTGTTTTTCATTAAAAATTTCTGGTTCATCATTTGATTAGAAAAAATTCTATATATATATTAAAATTTAAAAAAAATCTACAGTTTAGTAATTAAATTTTCAATTAAATTACTACATTTATAACGAATTAATACAATTAATAATAAATAAAAAATTAATATTCCAAAAAATGAATTCCATTACCATAAAAATCATAATGATAATTAAGAAATAAAATAACATATATTCGTTCATTTCTTACTTGATGAAAATAGGCTTTTAATATAAATTAAATATTACAGAATAGTGCTACAGAATTTTATATTATTCATTTAGGTTATTTTATAATTTAATACAAATAAAATGAAATTTGGAAGTACTTATTTACTCTGATAATTTCTAATCAAAACCAAAATAATTAATGCATTTAAAACGTAATTTTTTTAAAAATACTTTTTTTAAAGAGAACAAAACGTTTCCATTTAAATTAAAATATATAATGAATTTATTATAGTTTTACATTAAGTATAACTTTATTATCAAAAAGATTTTTATACATGATTTAAGGAGCAAAATTATAGGAGCAGTAAATACAATGCAAAGAAAAATTAAGGTTACTTTAAATATAATTCTAGAAGGGTGGTAAATTTCAATAAGTACTATCCATCTTGTGAAATATACACTACTAAATAAATTTGAAGAGAAAAGAAAGTGAAAAAAAAGAAAAAAAAAACTACTGCTGATTAACAAATATGTATGGTAATAAAACTAAGAATACGTGTATCTTAAAGTATAATATAGAAAAGATCCAAAAACTTGTATTGAAACTTAAGTTATCTTTGAAGAAAAACATTTCAAACGATACCTCAAGATAAAATGAAAAGGTAAAGAATGAGTTTTTTGGAAATGATATCATTTATTTAATAGACTGTGTTGTTATTTCGAGCAGGTAAGACATTTAAACACCTCATTCTACTATGATATTCTGAAGTTGATATGAGGATGCTATGATGTTCAATTAGATCCTATTAAATAAATGCAATTTTCAACTTCCAAATAAGAAAAATATATCATGTATTGTTCAAATTATGTGAATTGTTTATTTCAACCTTTCATTTTCCCCTTAAGATTTATCTTCAAATTTATTGCTCATTATTTCCTCATTTTGATATATTTTTCATTTAAATATCACAAAAGGTTTCACAATATCAATTGACAATTACTGAATTCTTTAGATTTGTGAATAATATCAATTATATTGACATTATATTTTTATTTAATTTCCTCTCAAATGCTTAAAGTTTCAATTTTTAAGATGCGTATAGTTTAAGATCGATTTAACTGGTTTTAGTCCATAGAACGATCAGCTAAATAAGGTAAAGCAGTTTCATAGTAATTAAGTATCCAATGCATGTTAATACTTTTCTGCGATTAATCGCCATATTAAAATGTCACATAAGTAAGAAACTACAAATGTTAAATATATTCACGCTGAGCGATATTTATGTAGGGATAAAATCCCTAATGCCCATCTCTCTTTATTTATAAGTGTCTGATCTTGAATTGAAGACTTTTTTTTAAAGATGTATATATATATTAAAAACAATATCAATGAGTTTCACAAATTAATTCTTATAAGTGCATGAAATTTTTTATTTTGGAAACTAAAACTTCATTTTTTATTCAAAATAAATGTCAATAATGTTTCTATTGGTAATTTTATAGAATTTTAATGTATTATATAAGAAAAAATTTATAAGAAATGCATGAAATTCATGTAATTGAATCTGATGTGGGAAAAACTCCACTACTATTTCTAGCCTAAGGAATTGCGAAATTATTTCTTCATTGCTGATAATCTATTGATTTGTACTTATAATCTTTTATAATTGCAAATTTGTATAATGTATAAACTAATCACTCCAATTAATCTAATGCGCCCTTACGACATCATTAGTGAGCGACAGAATGTACTTTCAAATCAGTAAATACATTTTGTAAATTTTATGGTGATTCCTATTTCTTATCAGTTAGTAAGTACTTGAAGGAATGAATTTTAAGCGCCTAGCTTTTAGAAATGAGATTCATATATTTTTCTTGTCATTTGCTCCATTTAGAATACACACTATCTAAATTGATCCAAGTTTCACTAAATTGGTTTATTTAAGAAAGGGATTTTTATAGTCTCCGTGAGTAAATCCGAAACTTTCTATATTGAAGAATTTTCTTAATGTGTGAGCATCATTTGCTAAAATATTTGTGACAGATATGTTTCAAAGTATAATTTGTGAGCTGATATTTATTTAAACATGAGAGAGAAAAAAAAAAAAAGTCTTGTAGTATAAAAGGACATTAAAGTGTCTAAAGATATTCCTTTGAAACATTTACAAAAATTGGCTGATCATTTTCATGTCTGGAAATTTTACCTATGCTGTATTTGGAGAAGAAACAAGAATAAATATTAAATTTTCTCTTTAAAGTATTGCATAAATTATTTTAAAAATATACAGCTTTATTACAAATTAGAATAAAAATAATACTTTTCAAAAGCATTTTATAGACTGATCCATATGAATAGTAGGACCCCAGTTGTGAAGTATAACCTAAACACGAAAGCATGGCCACTCACAAATCTGTGTATCCAGGTTCTAAAGGTATGTAAATTCTCTGAATTTTTAGTTAAATTGCAAAAGTTTTAAAACTTAAGTTTACATAATATGCTGTAATAAGTTGCAGTAATATTCCAGATGGAGGAAGCATCTCCTTAATTTTGTGTCATTCATTGAAATTATTTTTATTTTTAATCTCTCCTAAGAATAGACGATGGAAATTCCAATATGAGATAAACAAATATATGCCTAAATTTATTAACTGTTGTGTGGCATTTCTTTTAGGGGCTGTTCACCTTCAAGAAAATGCTCATTAAAACGAGATAAATGACTCAAGAATATTTAAAATAAGTTGCAAATCTCTCATAATCTGCAAATTCCACTGATTTGATTTTAACAGAAATTTTATAGGATTGCCAATGATATAAAGATATTTTATACGCCTGGTTTATTAAAAAAAAAGCACATTTGTGATTAGAGTCTCTCTAAGAATTTTGATAAATATTCAATGCTACCATTATAGAATTGACTAAATATAAGTTAAAAATGTCTAACATAAAATTTCAAAATTTTGATTTCTTTTTTGAACAATAACATACTTTTAACATTTCAAATTTTATTTAGTAACTTATCTTGGTGTCTTCTTTAAATAATCTAATAAATGTGTCCGTAGTTTATATACCATTAAATTTATTCAAGCATTTAAAAATGAGATGCTTGCAAAGATCTTAATTTTTGAAAAATACTTAAATTAACCTAATATTGGAATAGTATGCATCATATACTTTAAAATAGACGTATCATAGAACAGTTCAAAGTTTATTCTGTAAAACCCAAATTTACTCAGTATATTTCCTTTTACTACGTAAAACTTGATTTATTTAAAACTAGAAAATCATCAGGAACTAATTATATTTTATTAAATGAATATATATTGCCAAACGTATTCCTTCAAACTTCTTTTCTTAATTTTTTACAATGGTTATAGAATCTTTTAATGTAATAGGCAAAATTTTTTCATACATTAGGAGATGAAATTATTTTATAATGTAATTGTATAATATTTTAATAGATTACAAGTAGAAAACGCGAAAAATATAAAAATGTTCTATAAATAACATATTGATGAAAAAATATCATGAAATATTATGAGCGTTGGTAAGAAATCCAAGGTTTTGAAAATAAATTCAATAAATATGGTATGATGATAAGAAAAATATTTTTGCTATATACATTGCAAAATGTACTCAACCATAATCTTTATATATTTACTAGTGAAATATATGCAACTGATAAAAAACATTTCCAGTAAATTCTGATATTTGACTTTCATGCAAATACATTTATAAAATATCATATATAATATAAATTTGCAGAGTAACCCATATGAAATATTACATACTACATTCAATTTAAAATTAATTAACTTATATTTACATTAAATTTAGATGGCAATATAATTAAAAATTAAATATTTTTAATAAAAACCATTAAAATAACAAGAGTGATTAAAAGAAAATAAATTTCACTCAAGAACAATTCAACTCATAAAATGTTTTAAGAATTTTGTTATAAATTAATTACAAAACAAGATAGTTGTTAAATAAAGTTTAAATGTAGTAAATAATTCATATGATTTAAATAAAACTATTTCTAGAAGTTTTCTATACTTTATTGAAACAAATAATTATTAAATAGAAATGATATTGATGAATATAAATATTTATTAGTACTTAGAATAACAATTGTTTAGAACATAAAAATATTTTTTCATGATATAAGGACAGTTCTTTTTACATTGCTGATAAAATTCCATAAAAATGAGCTAATAATTTAATAAAGAAAACAAACATTTTTACAAAATTAGTGTTTTAATTTTGGATTTTTTAAATGTCAGAAAAACAAAGCCATTTCATCCAAGTAAAAGGATTAAAGTAATGGAAATAATGTACTATTTAATATTAAAATTGTTATGAATAAGTATTGTTATGATAAATTTGTTTTTAAGACAAAAAACTCATTTGATGATATGATTTTACACACTAATAAATTTCAAAATTCTATTTTAAATATTGCATTTTAACTTATAATTTTTAAAAAAGTTCTGAACCTTTCGCTTAAGGTATTTTTTTTTTGGGAAATGTATATTGTTTCCAGGAACATTTAAGTTCTATTAAATGTTTCTGTTTTATAAAAAAAAAATAATAATAACCTACGCATGAAAAAGAAAGTGATTAAAATACTGCACTTCAAACTTATTTCAGAAAACATTTTCAGAAATTCGTAAGTAGAAAAATTTATTTTTTTTATATGAAAACAAATTTCTTCGATGTTTACATTCAATTGCGTAATTCAATTTATAAAAGCATAACTGCTATATGCTTATAAAATAGTTACAATTACTGTTTACATTAGAGTTTAGATTAATCACAACGTTATTAGAATTACAAATTTGTGTCAGATTTAAGAAACTTAAAATTTATTTAAAATAAAAAATTTTTTATGAATTTTTTAGATTGTTTTCCAATTTTATTAAAATATTTCTTGAGCCTTAAGAGAAAAAGTAAATAAAATTTTTGCTGATATTGTTTAATTAAATCCACCTTTTCAAAGAAATATATTAATAGCCAAATAAAATATCCAAATAGCCAATATTTTTTAAAAGAATTATTTAAGAACCTAACATTTAATTAATGTTAAGTTTCTTAAAATTATACTGGTATAAAAAGTTCAGCAAAACTTAAAAGAAAATTTTTAGATTTTATTTTATTTTGTTTATTAATAAATATTTTACAAAATTAAATAAAGGATTTGCTTGGGCTCACTGTTATCTAGTGGTAGGAAACAACGCTTCAAAGAAAAATGTCTCAGGTTTGATCCTATTCACCAAGAACTAGGTAAGACGGATGTGTTTCTATCTTCTGCATGCACTGCTATCAGGGTGTTTGCTTGGGAGCTTTAGAGATTTCTTCTTGCGACAGGTGAATAAGGACCATCATCCTTGAAAAGTCTTTCTAGAAAGGAATTCATGCCATGGGTACACAATGGATTTCTGCTAATAGGCTGTCCACTACGAGGTATCAAAATTATATACTTGAGGACTCATTGTAACCTAGTGATAAGTTATTGTTTCTAATGACACTTGGCAATGGCAAGCACGCCAGTCAAGACTAGGCGAATGAAGTCAGAAAGACAGCGTATCTTCCGTTTTTTTTTCCTTTTTGAATAGAGCACCCTCATACGAAGGTGGAAGTAAGACTTTTGTATCATAGATGGCAGCACCATCTGAATCATCCAATTTAGAGATTGAAACCAGAGAAGACCTATAGCCTGACATATATATATATACAACAAATAAAATAAAGAAAACTATTTTTGGTTGTCATGATACATTAGTACTTGCAAACTAATAGACTTAAAATGTATTCTAAAAGAAAAGAGATTGTTCCGGATGAAAGGAAAATCATCTTAAGACTAATGAATGAAGGTAAAGTCTTTGAACAATTGGCAAGATAGTTGGAAAAACTCATTTCTCTATCCAAAGAGTGATCAATTATTACAAGGCATCGAAATCTGTTATTTCAAAGCCTTGGAGTTGCTATTTATCTAAGCTGACTTAACAAGATGAGATGCATCCTGAAATCCGTACGTTTAAATCTAAAGATTACTGAGTCTCAAATAGTAATTGAAATTAGAGAAAAGTTTAAAAAATCTTTTCATGAAGATACACACACAATGCGAAAATACTGAAAAAATCTGTTTATCATAGCCATGTAGCTAGTGGAAAACCAGATATTTCAAGTGTCAATAAGCAAAAACGTTTAAATTTTGCCACTGAGTATGAGTATGTAAATAAACCTTCTAAACTTTGGGAAAAAGTAACCATCTGATGAAAGCAAGATTTGTATCTTTTAACAACAAATAACGTAAACTGGTGTGGAGAAAAGAAAGCATGGCTTTTGAGAACCAAAATCTTGTGTCTACAATCAAACATGGAGGATCTGGCTTAATGATATGGGGGTGAATGGTAGCAAATATATTAAGTCGATAAACATTTATAGACTCCACTTTAGATCATATAGGATAGCAAGATATATTAAAGCAAATTTGTTGCAGAGTGCACAAGATGTGAACCTTAACAATTACTTTGAGTTTCAACAAGACGGTGATTTAAAACACACTGCCAACAACCTAAGGCTCTGGCTGTTGTATAATATCAAAAATGAGTTGCATACTCCTCCAGAATCGCCAGACTTAAATCCCATCAAACATTTATGGGACTTATTGGAACACAAGATTCTGCAACATAACATACCATCGAAAGATGTGCTTAAAAGAGTGATTATGGTGGAATGGAATAATATTTGCTCTGCGAAAAACGTAAGCTAGTTCACTCTTTGCCTAAACGATGAGAAGAGATCTCAGATATAAAGGTTTTCTAATCAGATATTAAAGTTTTTGACAGTCCATAGAAGTTATTTTTAAGGACTTTTCTTATCTGTACGCAGACTTTTTCTGGCAAGTGTATGTATGTATGTATGTATGTATGTATGTATGTATATATATAAATTTATAATATAATATATGTATATATATATATATAAAATAAGCTAAATTTAAATTTGGCATGATCGTTTAAAAAGATACTGATATATTAAAGTGGATGCAGTATAATATATATTCAATTATCTTATAATGTTTTTAGATATTTTAAAAATATTAATCAGTTACGTCAGTGATTCTTAGAGCATCGTTAGTAATTTAGGTTTTGACAAACAGTATTGTACTATCTTTTAACAAATTACTGATTTCTTTTACTTCAACTTTCCCCTTTCATGAATATTTCTTGAAACACTCAATTATCTGGAAGTATTTTGATCATGCATTATATCCATAATACATGATCAAAATAACTTAGAATCAGAATTATTTTATGCTGTTTGAAGAGGATAAAATGGTTCTGATAGTTAAACAACAACCATGGCTTTGTATCTATCATTTTATCTTATGTAAAGAGGTATTTTTTAAGAAAGGAACTTTCATAAATATTAAAAAACATGATATTTTGTCATTTATCTTTTTATAAGAAAAGCACAAAATATTTATTTTTTGAATTTGGTTCAAGACAAGGCATAACATTTATACTCGAATGTTAATTTCATTAAGTTATCACAAATAAGTAATGAAAAAGTTGATTATTCTTGAGTTTCCATATAATGATATATTGCAAGAAAAATATTAATTTTCAGAAAAAATATACATAGTTGAGCATTTTGAATTAAATATATTTTCCTTATGAGAAAAATATTTTTTAGTTGAAAGATGCTCATTAACTTAAAATAAATATATTTTAATTTGTAATAAACATTTAAGATGCACTTCTCTTTTTAAACAGCCTTGAAAGCAATGTAAAGAATGTATTTCTTTTTATCTGATTCACTGACTTTTCAAACATGAAGTTGCAAAATCAATATCTTAAATACCAAAAGGTTTAAAGACACGTATTTAATAATTCATCGACTCAAAATATGAGTCAAATTTCATGAACTCAAATTTTATTACAAAATAATTTAATTGCAAGATTTTAGACTTCAATAAATAATTATTATTTTGTAGTAAGATTATTAATTTATTAGCTTTATTAATTTGGAAAATAAATAAAAGCTTAAAGTAATTAAATATAATAAGTCAACCATTTTGAAAAAAATATTGGTATATATATATACATACATACATACATATATTTATATTATGATTTTATTACATATTAAAATTTTAAAACTCAAATTAAATGACATTAAATGAAAACCTTTTTACCTATTAAATAATAAATATTAATATTCATTTTTTTGTGAATTCTATAATGTTAATAAAAGAAATATGCAAAAGTCATTTAAAGAATGTTCTGAAAGAACTTATCAGACGTGATGGTAAAATTGTACTGATTCAATTTATCTTTTCTTGTAAATACTAAAATTATAATTTTATTAGATTTATATTTTTAAAATCACTAATAAGTTGTGAAATATTCTTTATTTAAGTAAATATAGAGTACTTATTTATGAAAACACACATTCAATATTTTTTATAAAATATTACAAAACTATTTAAAACTAACTACGATTTACAAATAAAAGATTTATAGTTTTATATCCTCGTTAATTTTCCTTAAATAAGAAAACAACTATATCAAGAGTTTCATTGCATATTTAATGATATTAAATGAAATTTTATCTTCGCTCAATTTACTTTTATAGGGATTTGCATCAAAGTGATTAAATATTTATTGCATTTTCTTGAAGCACTAACTAAGGAGTTTTCTAGCATATCTAATTTATACCTCGTCTCAAATGCTATTTCTAGCAAGATATTTAGAAATGAATTTAGAATATCTATTTTCTAACTGTAAAATTACTATTATAGGTTTAAATAAAATCTTGTTTTACAAGAAATCTTGATTTTACAAAACTTTATATTTATATTTACTTAAACTCCACTGTTTAAAATTGATATTTATTCGAGAAGTTCTAAAAATGTTTTTTAGTAATATCATCTTTGGTAGTTTGAAATGTACAGAATGGTCAGTGAAGTGTCATATCTAGTGTGGTCTATTTGCTTTATCAATTGAATTAAGTTTTCAGGTATGGTTGTTTGAAGATATACGCCGCAGATTGTGCTTTTGAACAACGCAGAGAGGAAAATTACAGCTGTACTAATAGGAATATTAAATTTCAAACGACAACATACACTTTTTCATTAAATAAGCTTTTGAATCTAATAAATAACCTCAAATAGATTTGGTTCGATTAGTTTGTGAAGAACATTAGCGGAGTAAAGCATTTTTAATGGAACCATTAAAGGATACTCTTTGTGGGTTTTTAGTTAAGTATAATTAAAACTAGCAAATTTATTTGGATTTGCTAATTTTATTTAAATATGGGTAGCTAATTTTTTTAATTAGTATAAAATATACTTATATTCTTATTTGCCTAAAATAATAAATAAAAAATTTATTGCATATATTATGAAAAAAATGTATGAATTATTTGTTTTTACACGGTAAATATTTTAGAAATCAATTATTGATTCAATATTTAATATTTTAATTTCTGAGAAAATGTCAGGTGCCGTCTTATTATCTTCTTAAAAAAGTTAGTGCACTATGAAAAAATCTTAAAAATATTTCGATTATTTAGAGTGTGAAAAGCTCTTTAAAATTATGTTTTATATAATATACTAAAATATTTGTATTCAAAGTTACTTGGAAATTAAAAAAACTCTCACATATAAAATTAATACAAAGCATACTTACAAGAATTTTCAAAAATACTGCGAAGAAACAATATAAAATAAAATTAGTTTTTTTTTATAAAAACTATATTGTTTAGAGCATAGTGGAAAAATAATGTATAGGAAAATTCATAATTGAATTTTTCTGTACATTATGTTTCCACTATGCTCAAAATAAAAGCTAAAACTACATGTAAAATAAAAAAAAATATTTTCCAAAAACTCATTTAACCATATATTAAAATAGTGAAGATAGTTGTACAACATTTTAATGTAAATATAAATTTAATATATGTGTTTAAAGTGCATATGATTTGTGGTATTTTATTCTCATATTTTTATCACTTACACTCAAGCTTGTCTTTATCCCTAAGGCATACGTGTGTTACATAATAAGTTTATGAAGCTTTTTTTTAAAACTATTTCATTAATAATAATTGTTTACCTGAAAAACTCTTCTTAAACATATTCTTTCAAGCCCTGCAGTTGTTAATTTTTCGATTTACTATACCATGCAATTTCTAAGAAACTTTCAATCAAGCGTAATATGTTTTCGAATAAAAAATGTAGTTTTCTATGTATTAAGATTCAATTTTTTTTTAATGTAGAAATAATGTATTTAGTGATAATAATTTTCAGAGTAAGCAATTATAATTTTCTGCACCAATGCTTATTTCATTTCTTACATGAAAAGCCAAATAAAAAGGCTTATTTTGTATGGTATAAACTAAATTATCTCCTTGAATCTTAATTTGAAAATATAATAATGTAGCAAACTAGATTTCTTTAGTAATGAATCGTTGCAAAAAATATACTTTTTTTAAATCTAAAAAAAATGCTATTCACTTTGAGTTAAAATAAAAATGTAAAAAAATGTCTTTGTTTCACATTGTGAAAAATTAAATAAATGTTTTTTGTTCAACAAAAGTAAAAATATGCAAAAAATATAAATGTATAAAATATTAATAAAAGGTTTGCTTAATCATTTTTATTTATATATTACATCATAGTAATTCATAAAAATATATTATAACAAAGGGAATAAAATAATGGCAGTATGTTGTATAAAAATAATTAAGTTTACTTATTTCAAAAAAAAAAAAAAAAAAAAAAATCCTAAGTGGTCCTATTTTTAAGAGATTGAATATGTCCTTTTTTAGGTTATAACCAGATTCTTAAATTATGTTCAACAATTTTTTCATATAGTAATATGTTTACATATGAACTCCTTAATTAAGTTAAAAATAAACTCAATCCTATAATAGTTGAAAAATTTCTATCAGTCAATGCATTCAAAAATATGCAATATTGCAATGTTTTTACTACAGTAAAATGTTTTCCTTTTAAAATATTATTTAGTAGATATTTTTTTTCCAAGAATCCTATCATTTATTTTCTTTGACATGAAAAGTTTGAAAAATAAAATATAATATTCTGCTCTTAAAAATGAAAATTTTGAGAGTAACCTTCTTCAATTAAAATGTTTAAACAATAAGTAAATATATTAGAAATAAAATAATGATGATAAGCTAAGTTTTGTTATAATGTTGTTCATAATTTATTTAAAACATGTAAATATTGTCTCAATTTTGAGATTTAGTTTTTACAATCTGATGAAAATAGTTTACGAATTTAAGTTGATGTTAATAAAAAGACAGTGCACTAAATACTTCCAATTCACAAACATTTCTAACTTATAAAAGGAATTTTTTTAAACTATTTTAAATTATAAAAACAGTTGTGTATATTATTGCAATAGTATTAGAATGCTTATATATAAATAAATATATATATATTAAAGTTTGCAATGCAATAATGCAATGCTATAAAAATATTTAAAAGCTAAACACAGTATTTAAAATAATCGAATTAAAAATAACAACAAATTAAGGGCTTAATCTCACTCAGAAAAAATATCGACAAGAGTTTAAAGGATCATTCGAAGGTAATTATGAACATTTAGTTTTATCCTTCTTAATTAAGTGAATATTTAACTGAAATTAAAAAGTATAATCCCTTATTAATTTTTGATTAAATTAAAATAACTTAAAAGTTTCAGAAAAGTTTTTTTACATGCATATTTTGTTCAAACTAAAATTATTTATTTTATTTATTTTAAATCCCTTTAACATCACATTCTATTCACATGGTTGAAAGTGAATTTTACTACATTTAATGGAGTTTATTTATTAATATTTTCATCAAAAACCAATAAAGCTAATAGTACTCTAAAATAATAAATAAAATTTAAGAGATTATGATTATTACGAATAGGAAAATTGAAGTTAAAAAGAACAAATTTTACAGAAAATGAATCAAATAGAATATATTCTAGATAGAAAATCATTTTTTTTTTTGGAAGAAAAATGGCTGCAAAAATACAAGTATAAGCATTTTTCTGAAAGCTTTCAGAAGGCTAACTTTAAAATACAATGCTGTTAGTTGGTCTTTAAAGCTTATTTATTAAAGTATAAACTATTTTAAGGAAAAAAATAATCTTCTTGAATAAATAAATTTCACTTATTTTCTATATAAGTCTTACTTATTTCTAAATTTTTTAGAATTTATTTTTTCTAATAACTTATAATGCACTTTTTAATGCAATGTTTGTATAAATATATAAAGTCGATGGTATATTTCTACATTTATGTAAATATTTATGCTAAGAATACTTAGAAGTTAAAATTTATAATTACAATTGTTGTTAAAATTTATAATAGCAATTTATAATAGCAATGTTTACGCATTAAAATTAAAAATATATGTTTCAAATTGCTTCAAATATATGATAAATATGATGCATTAAATCTGATTATAAATTAAACAATTTTAAACAATAATAATTTCGTAAAGTAATCAATCACTGATTTAATGTTATGTAAAGTTTGTTTTATTTAAATACATTTAGCTTACAGCATGAAGAAGTAACAGAAAAACATATATATTACATTGTTATAAATATGTATGTATCATTAAACCTGAAAAATTATTTCATCAAACTACTGAAAATATAATTTTTTATTATATTAAAATATAAGTAATCCTAAACATCTGAAGGAAAGTACGAATACAATTAAATTATTATATTTTTAACATTTTAATTCATTCATTTAATTTGTTTTCAAGATTATTTTAAGTTTATTTGTTCTTTCATTGAATGTTTCAGATTAATATGCTTTGACAGTATCATGAATTTACAATAATAAATAGTGACAGCAATAAATAAATAATTGAAACACTTATTATTTATGAATTTCTGGCTATTCCGGCAAACAATAAACATTTGGAAAATCGTTATTCATATAGCAAAGGACACAATCTTGGTATTTGAAAATTAACGGAAATTACATTTCACCCCTCTAAACAATTTTGCAAAGATAACATTTGAAATTTTTTTTATCTAAGATGTTTTTTGAAATAAGAGAGTAATAACTAAGGTCAAAGAGCATATATGTAGCTCATCATCTGAGCTAGATTAAAAATTATAGGATTTAGCAGTATTTAGTTGCTTGAGTTGGAATTAATAGAAGAACAGAAATATAATGAAATAATCTAATTCTTTCTTTCATCTGTAAATTAAATTTAAAATTCCTTAAATATTTATTTACTTGACACCAGGAATACACGTGATGACAATGAACACTGGTACTAAGCAAAATATTGTAGTACATGTGAAGAGATGAAAATCTTTAAATGGTTATTAAATACGTTTTCATCTTCTCATGTTCCCTTTATACACACTACAGTAAATTGTTTATTTTCCTGAAAAGTAGCAATTTTATTAAGACTTTGATACTTCACAACAAACTAAAAATTGAATTTGTTTCTGAAATTTTGGAAACAACTTTTTTTCCTTTCTGATATTTCAAATATTTTGTAGAAATTAAGAAACAGAATCTGAAAATAAATATTTTTCATATTCATGATTAGATCTTCAAAAATTAAGATAGCATTAATTAAAATTTTTTAGATAAAGGTAATTAACATGTAACTTTACGGGATCTTATTGTGAATTACTTTTTACTTTTTGAACTACAAGGAATTTAATTAATGCTTATTATCTGTAGATAGAGTTTTATTGAATATTATTAAATTATCTCGTTAAAGAAACGCGAATTTATCTTTCCTTGGCTAATTTCCTATTTCAACATTTTGAGGTGTTACTTGCTAATTTTTATTGAATTCTATTTAAAGAAAAACTGTTTATTTCGCATGAATATTTCATGGTCTTATCCATTCTTGTTTAGTAAATAAGATATACTTAAAACATTTAATCATAATAATGGCAAAATATTGAACTTCTTACTTTATCGATATAACATCATGGTTTCTATTATTTAAAATTTGAAGAAAATTCAATTTAATGTTGAGAAGCGAGTTTTAATACACACACACATTTGATTGTTTATAATTTTTTTTATAAAAATAATTGAGATTTGTACTATAAATTCAAAAAATAAAATATTTTTAACAACATTATGATGGAATTTATAATTATTTATTATAATGCCATATTTATATAAAAAGCTTTCATTTACTTAAATAAAAAATGTGAATAAAAATTTATTGGCTTAAAACAAGTTATTTCTAATATCTATAATGAAATTTGTTATTTAACAATACAATAAAATAAATGAATATTTTCTTTTGCTATCTCTTTATTTTTAAATAAAACTCTGAATCATAAGTCAAAATTACTTTCGTGATTAAATAATATTTTGTTATTGGATAATATTTAAAATAATAATTTTCTTATTAATTTTCCAATATAAAGACATTATTTCAATGAATTTTGAGTTTAAATTTCTTTTTGTCATTTTATATAAACAAACGAAATGTATTCAGTTTTTTAGAAAAAATATTTGTCACAAAATATTTTTTTTTAATTTATGATTAATGCCTATTGAAAACAGTAAAATATTATCTTGAAAATTTAACATAATTCAGAATTTAATAACTTTTTTAGAACTTTAAAGTTAACATTGTGTGTGTATAATTACTTACTCTACTCTTTACATATGATTTAACCAAACTAACACGGAAGCGAAATCGTTTTGACACACAGTTGGCTGTGTTCCTTACTTCTCATGATATATTATAAGCATATGATAATTTAGGTTTATTTCTCATAAATGAAGAAGTATAAAATCAACTATATTTTTAAAACTAAAGAGGTTCAGCATTATATTTATAGTAAATTAATAAATAATTATAATTTACAGTAAGTTTTTAAATTTTTCTATAAATGACTTTACAGTAAATTAATATAGTCATTTTTTTATTTAAAATTATCATAGAATTAAATTAAATTTAAATTGATTGCATATTTCATAAAATTATAATATAGGGATTAATAATATTTTTGTAATTTTTTTTCATTGGAACATAAACACTTGTAAAACATGGTTTGTAAATTATTTAAAGAAGTACATTTGTTTAACCCAAGATCATATATACAGTTACAGTAGCACATTTTGTGATAACTGTAGATACAATTAGTATAAATTTACATTTGCATAATTTTAAATAATTATTAAAAAGATAAATATTTTTATTTTTTGAATTGATTTTCTCATTATTCTTACAGTATGTCCCTGTCTATTTTAAATATAATTTAAAACATGTATAATCTTTGAACATTTACATTTGTTATTATAAAATGATATGTATTTTAGTTGAAATTGATTAGCATTTGATTAAATTTTTAGTAAATTAAATAACCTTTATGAGTTTATAAAGTTTATTTCTGTTTGTTTCATAATTTTATTTTTTATAGATAATATGGTTCTTATGTTATTTCATGATATTTTTAAATCTGTAATTTTTAAATGATCTTAGAGGCTTAGGCATTTTTTTCATTTATCTTTTTGCTTAGATCCAGGTTCACAATATTTAACTTATCTAGAAACTGTATTCGATTTCTAAATAATCATTTGGACCATTAGAAATATTGATTTTTGAGTTTAATTTCTTTTCAAACTGTTAATGCTTTAATTTTTATACTTTTAATATTTAGGTTAAATAAGAAGCTCTAAGTAAGATATTTAGAGGTTATATAGCCTTGGAAGAAATTTAAAAGCATTTTTTATAATATTATTAATAAACTCTTTTTAAACCTTCCCTAAAATTAAGAATATCTTAAAATGTTCTTAATATTTAACACTTAACAATGTCCGTACTTGGTATAGTTACATTATTTAAATGTTCTTAATCTGTCCCCATTATTGAAATTTGTATGCATCGAAATACATTATATCAATGTTTTATAATTTGAATAAACTGCTGTGTTATTTTTAATATTTATCATCATTTATTTAAATAAGTAAAATATTTTTCAAGTAATTTCTAAAATTTAAGTTCATCAGTATTAATAACTGAATATTTCTTGTTATTGTCTTCGTATACTAATCAAATTTTACTTTACCTTGTATAACTCCTTAACGTTCTTTTCACAAATACTCTTATTGATTGATTTTAATCTTTCGTGTATGGTAATAAAAAAAAGTAACAGAAGTCGTAGTTTCTTTTAAAAAAAAGTAATATTAATAAGGTGTTAGCCATTTGATTACAAAAGTGAAAGGAAGAACAGAAATTACCCGATAGTCTATTTATATTATGCTTAAATAGCTTTTATAGATTTACTTTTGAAGTAGTTTATTTTTTCCAAAGTTGAATATTAAAGCTTGATCCCATTATTTATTTTTAAATAGAAGATTGACTTATGACACAATTAGTTAAAAAATATTTGCACAATTTTAAAAAAGCAATGCATTTATTTAGATATTATATTGTATTTATTACCCTAATAATGCAGACTATGCCTAACTATTTTGTCTTTCTGTTCCTTTGTAATCCTTGTTTGTGTTAATTATACATTTAGTTCAATGTCTATGATATCAAGTTCTATGAATTTTAATTTAAAGTAAATATTTGTGTAATAAGGTTTAAAAGTTTTAAAGTGACTTTTTGTTTTTGTAATTATATATTTATAATAAACGTATGTGTACGTATTTGTATATTTATTTATACAATTTTATTTAATTTCAACTTTTTTAATTATTTTTCCAAAGAGTGTGGATTTAAATTCCCAAAATTTAATTTATTTAGAATTTTCTATTCTTTAAGAACACTATTTCATCAATCTGGTCCCTAATTAGGAGTGTTAGAAGTGATATTTTTTCTATTTAGTGTATTATTAATATAAACACTTTTACTTTTATATGTTTAAACATCAAGTTAAGTGTGTAATTAGTATAAATTATACATACCTATTTGTA
>JAPDSC010083321.1:0-12919 GCA_026290005.1 Latrodectus geometricus | reverse complement strand
TATATATATATACTCACAAATTAGTTTCAATGCTACTTTCAAAGCAAGAACAAACAATTGCCCTTTTGGTTTCTAGGAAAATTCATAGTAAATTGCATTATAGCAATTTAAAAATAACTTGAATATTTAGAACAATATTTTTGTCATAAAATCCTGTTATTTCTAGAAATGTGGGAATAGTGCAATGTGTGGAGGTGTGCAATTGTATGGTAGAAATATTCAAAAATAAAAATCTTTCAAATGAATGAGAATTAGTATTTTATAATATATATGTGTGAAGAACAGATATTAAAATTATATTTATTGAAAGTCAATTGATGTTAGTAATGAATAAGTAGATTAAAAAAATTATAAGTGTAACTCTTAATAAAGTAAAATTGAATTTAAGGAATTTAAGTTTTTAAATATGAGATTAAATCAAATTAGACATTTTCTGTTCACTTCTTATAATTTCAGTTTGGTTTGCAATATCCAAAAAATAATATTCACTTAAAATTGATTTTTTTACAATCAATATAATTGATAACCGTGTCAACAATTTTTTAAAAGCTAAACAATAATAGATAAACTTTTAATTTCTAAAAAATAACTAATACAGGTTAACTGAAATTAATACCTTGCACTTTCCATGTATTGTTTTTATGTTATGTTACTATATCATAGCTTTAAATTATAATAATGGCGTGTAAATTAATTGTATTATAAAATAAAACGTGGAATATTTCCAACGTTGAATCTCATTTTTAAACTGTGATGGCTGATTTATTACCATTATATTACTCAAGATACTCACTGATCCAACATTTCTTATATATAATTCAAAATCTTCTATTCTGAAAATAAAACCCTCAATTTATACGCAAAGTTTAAAACTATGCCAGTTAAGTTTAGATTTTGATGATATGTTATCACTCTCCTGTACCAAGTGTATGAATTACAAAATCTTTTAAGCCTTTTTATTTTTAATATTCATTATTATGAAAAATTTCATTATTAACCATATATTAAAAAGTTTTCCGTGTATAACATTATTCAAAGTCATTTATTTAAAAATTTTTAAGAGAAATATTTTTTGTATTTTAAATTTTACTTAAATTTACGTTAAAACTATTAAAACAATAAAATACTTTAATCCATTAAATATCCATTTAAATGTCAAATTTTCCTGATCAAAGATAAATATAATTGCAATAGAATATAAGTACATTTTAAATTAAAAAAAATTTAAAACCAAACATTTTTATTGTTTTTTTAAAAAAGAAAAATTCAGCATTAAATCTGGGAACATTATTTACACAAAAATGAATGTTTTACATTATATTTATAAGATAATAAATCAAAAAGATACTTTAAAATACTTTTGATTCTTTGTTATTAATTAAATACTAAGCTAAGAATAATCGTACGTTTTGTCAGGTAAACAGAGTCAAAAATGCTTAAAAATTCTTTACGAAGGTATTATAATCACATTAAGGTGAGAAAAGATTATTGTATGTGTACAGTGTTTCCTTAATCTCTTTAAGCTTGAGAGTGATGCTAGTGTGGGATTATTGTTATAAATGGAAGTGTGAAAGTTTTAAGCTAGAACAAGCTTAACGGGGATCATATTCAGCAATATAAATGTGATTCCAATTGATTTTCTGTAAGAAAATAATTCTGAACACCTACTCTTATCATTCAGATTTATAGCGTATAGAGCTCATAACGACGTAATCGAGCGTTTTTGGTACCATTTTCATTTTTTCATTAATTGTTTTCATTATAGCACAATAGGAACAAAACAGGGAAATATTTGTTTCTTATTTTTTATTCTTTTGTTATTAATGGAACTTTTTATCAGTTTCTGTTATTAGAAACATAAAATACGTGTTATAAATAATTACTAAACTAATAATTATCTTTAAGAAATTGTTAAAACTGAAATTATTATACTGAACAATTTTTGCTGTCCTATTTGCATTTTAAATATATTTTAATTATATTTTAAAATAAATAAATATTCTTATAACTTCAATCATTTTGTTATAATTCTTATAACGAATGATTGAAGTCAAATAATTTTTCTCTAGTCTAAAAATCTAAAAATCAAAATTTTTTTATAATGGAAATATAAAATAAAAATATTTAAATTATGTAATATTCTAATTACTGTACAATATGATATCAAAATGATTGTCCTGGTCTTAGTCATTTTGTTATAGCGAAATGATTGAATATATTTTTATTTTAAAAAATTATCTGATTTTTAGAGACATTGAAGTATTATTCATAGATACGAAGAAATGCAATACAATTTTTTTTCTTATAATCCAATCAGAGTTAATTTTATGGGAAGTATTTATTCATAAGTATTTTTATAGCATGATAGATAAGTTCTTGAATATTGTTTTAGAACTATAAAATATTCAGACATTTTATGAACTAATTCATGTTACCTAGTTTAATAAGGATATTTGGTTTTTGATAAATAAGTTAAAATGAAATTTTAAAGCTAAGATTTACTATTAAAGTTTCAGATACTTTACCACGAGTTGCATTTGAAATAAAATTCAATAATAAATTGATTCTTCTGTGTAAATTATTAGATATGGAGATCTCAGCTAAAATTAGCCATTTCCTTAGTAAAAAGTGGAAGTTATTTTACATTATTATTATTATTACCAATATTATTCTCATCACAAATAAATTTATTAATTTTTAAACTACCTACATAATAAGAGGTAAATACCTACACTCTACTTAAAAACAATTTACTTCTCGGGGATTTAATTTAAAAATATTGATTAGGATGTAAAAATTCAGATATATAAAATATATATTTGTGATAGGAAATAAGTTTTAATAAATTTAATGCTTTCGAAGTTGATACTTTAATACTTAAAGCAGTTTTAGTCTTTATTAAGCATAATATACATTAACAATTTTCTTAATAGAAACTTAAATTTATTTATTAGGTTGAAACATTTTTAAATTAAATATATATTAAAAATCTGCTGCAAAAAAGTACTAGCGTAAATTTTATGGGAGAAAAGGATAAAAAAAAACAGTATTTTATGAGAGGATATAAATTGAATCCATGTGAACACTGAAATTAAAAGAATTGATAAAAAAAATAAGATTATGAAAATATTTCAGAATTCCATATTTTCAATATTCTTTACGTTCCATAAGGTACAACCATGATGAGTGTTTCTAAAAATAACGAATACATAACATACTTTTTCTTTCAAAACATGTATATTGCTTCTATTTTTATATTTTCAAATAGTTGATTTCATGGATCCTTAAAATGTACTTAGAAAAGAAATATAATCAGTTTCTGCTGTTATAATGATTTAATTTTGTTATGGAATTACTTTGAGGTTTTAATTTGATTTTGTCCGTGTGTAAAACACGTGGCCTATCGATTTTAAAATAAATTTTAAATTCATTTGCTTGAATCTTTTTCTATTATGTTTTATTGCTGCCATGAATCTCTAAGGATAGAATGGCTTCTAGGAATGCAATTTGTAATAAAAATGTTTAAAAAAACCATTTATACTTTTAAATACAATTTTCTTAAATGGACATGAAAATATTATCTTAAATTTCTTAATATTTAAATGCTGAAGATTTGTGTGTATTTGAATCAAAACTGTACAATTATGTCTTCATAATATGCGTTATAGTTTTCTACCATTTTTATTAACTCGTATCGAGGAAGCTTCATTTCGTCATCTCCAACGTTACCATAATTTTATTTATATGAAATAATTTTCATTAACAAAGCTTAAGCTTCATTAGTAAAGCTTAAGAAAATGTATAAGTGTAAGAAAACAGTATGAATCCGTAATGAGCTAAATTATATGGTGTTATTTTCTAAAATTTATTTATTAAAAGAATTTTTGCAAGATTTAAATTCCTATAAGTTATGGTTACAGATAAATGTATATCTGTTCATATCTTTCTTTCTTGTATTAATGAATAATGGAGCTTTCAATTGGGGATTGAGATAAGCACTATAATAAATAAATTGGATCCAGATTTTCTCTAAGAAACTGCTTTAAAATTGGAAGTTTTCTCTTAGGTTCTTGACACCCAAAACATGAATATTATTTAAAGTAATTGACATAATTGGCAATTCAGTTTTTCAAAGATATTTATAACAAACACAGTCAATTTAAATATCCAGTAGTATAAAAATACAATAAAAGCATATTTTCACATTTTAGTATCTCTAATCATGATATTTTTTACAGTACTACATTTTGAAGGTGTATTTGAATGATTTTAAACTTCTCGAATTTCCTGCAATTTATTATATAAAATAAAATTTTAAAGCAAAGGTAATAAACATTTTATGTAAATAAGTTAACCCCACTTTTATTACTAACATATATCCTTAAAAATAATAAATTTCCCTTAAAAATTAAGTTGCATAGCTTTTTATCTTACAGATTTAAAGTAATGAAAAAGCATTTTATACTGCATATTTAAAAAATAAGGATAAATAAAATATTTAAAAAATATCAATGTATTATCAATATCAATTCATTATCAATGTATATAAAAATTAAAAAAAATTCAAATACTCTCAACAAATTAATAAATATTACTTTTCAAATTCTCATTAAAAATTCAAGTAAAAAAACTCAAATGATCACTGAAACTTACTTCTAATACATTTCCTAATTTTAAATTTTATATTCTACGTTTAAAATAATTTTAGAACGAACATTAAATTTTTCTCATTTATAAGTATTTAAAATTTCAAAATATTTCGTCAAGACAGTGCTTTCAAAATCTTATTAATAATTAAATGTTATCTCCCATATATTTGCCGTAACTTAAAAATATACGTTGTTATAATAATATATTTTTGAGGTTTAACCATTTTTATAACAACTGTAAAAAGCTTATGCGCGTCAGTAATTTGAATAAAATAAATGTTAAACAGTAGGTGAAACGTTAAACTGTAATCATTAAAATGGTTTCATTTCAATATTTATATAAATTTCTTTACTGAAAATAAAATTCCTTGCATCATGTTCTCGTGAAAGTAGTATTAACTTTCGACAAATTTCAATAAATGTAAGAATATTAGTAACTACTTGCTTAAAATTAATGTTGTCTTCGAATTGCAATTTGATGTTTATGACACATTGTCACTGACAATTAAAGTGACAAGCATTATAGTTATGTAACTTAATAGCATCTCTATTATTTATGTATCAAAGGATAGTTTTATGTGTCTCATATTTGATACCTCGTTCATGAAATAATACATTTTATTCCATGTTTAAAGAGTTTAAACAATTGTAAAATAACGAATACGTTCGGCACCGAAAGAAATAAATTTATTTGTAATCAATATTACTAGTGTTTAAATACGGTAATAAATTTTTGAAATATTCCATTGTACTTTTCTAATTTGACATTCTTAAGAGCACATTTTCATTTTTTCTACTAAATCTATTTAAGTTAATAGACGAGTTTAAATATAATCAGTTAATTTTCCAATATTCATTCATAAAGTTCGTGATTTGATTCCATATTTGAAATTGGATGTGGTAATTATTCAAAGTTAACTATATCACATGCAATAAATCATTTTGCTCTTTGATGATATATATCAAAGATGAAAAAAAGCTCTAGAAATTGGTAAACAAACTAAACTAGACTGGAAAAAGGAGCTGTGATTCAATTAACAATTATAATGTTAGAAATAATCATAATTTCTTTTAATTCCAATATTGTTGGTAACTATCGATTGAAGAAATTATTATTTAAATCATTTAAGTCAGATTTATGCAAAGAGAAATAACTGTTAATATAATTTCTTAAAATTTTAAGATAATTGATTTAATTTAATGGAATAATAATAATTAAATAAATAATATATGAAACAAATATTTTTAACTATTCTATTTTTTCATCTGTGCTTACTGCTAATAATTAATTAATGTACTTATGATTAATAAATTATATCAATTTGCATTTTCGAATAAATATTTCATCTTATTTGTAATCATTAAACTCTGTCAACCACCCTTTAATTTTGAACCACAGTCAAATTATGATACTGGTAATTATCTTGAAACTCTAATATTTCAGAAATAGCAGAAGATGGGTAGAGCCATTAATTTTTCACACGCAAAAGTATCTAACCACTTCAATCATTTTATGGATAGAAAATGTAATATTAATACTGTATTTATATCTTATATATATTTTTAAACTTTAGAAAAAGGTTTTATGAATAAATTAAAAGATTTAAGGACTTAAAGATTTATTACAATATAACGTAAAATTTTGCATCTAAATATAAAATTATTTAAGTGAATATAAGTATTATATTAGTGCAGTATTATTTTTGGGCCGTAATTTTCAAAGAGAGAAAAATAAAATGAGTTTACCATAAATAATTTCATTTCTAAATTTAAGATTATTCAAATTTTATTTTATATTTCTCTGTTTGAAAAATAAAATGAATCTGTCTGATAAATGTCAAAATAAATTTTAAACTATTGACGTAATAATGTAACATAAATGACATGAATTAGAAATTTTTGTGCAATATAATGTTAAAAGATTTGCAAACATAATTTTTTAATAATATTGATTACAATTTATTTTAGGTCTAAAATTATGTTAATAAATTCATTTGAAATATAATTTAAAAATTTTCATCTTAATAAATTTCAAATTTTGTAAATTACTTTGTTCATTTAAATTTAATATTTATTGAAATTATAGGTATATTTAAAACATTTACTAAACCAAAAATTTTGTTTTAAAAATGAAGGCCTTCATTGTACATATTGAAAAATATATCTAATAAATGTAGAATGATATCGTGTGAAAGGTGGTAAACTAAACTGTTTTTGATTCGAATTCCTTTTTTTAAATTTGTTTGTAATGTTTTCTTTACTACCGAATCTCTGTTACCATTATTTAAGAATTTAAAGGTATTACTACACAAGGAAATCTATTCACAAATGCTGAAATCTTCTAGAAAAGTACTGTAACTCATATTTGATGTGTCATATGATATAAATCATGTTGAACACTTGTTGATTGTTTAAAACTATGGAATGTTTAACATTGCTGTTATCACTACTTTTAATTTTAACTTTGATTTATGCATATAAAAATTCCGTCATTCATACTTAAAACTTTCAATTATGCAAAAATATTGATTGAATTTCTGATATTTGTTCATCAATCCATGAATTATTTTATTGCTTTGTCAGGATGTTGGAGTTTCTTCAGTAGATAACTACTACATTTTTAGTTAACAATCTTCTTAACAATACTGAAATTGCAAAGTATCTTAGTTTCATCAAAAAATTTTTACTCTTTGATTACATGATTTATTGTATATTTCATTTATTAGTCTATTTTATTTTGTTTAATATCCATGTTTATCTTCCATCACACAACTAGACTCTAGCTTCTTTTAATTACATTTCTACATCAATCTAACTATAACATTCAAAGAATAATGTTTATTTGTATTATAAAATACAAGTTGTTTTCGACAAAGTATATTTGCTTAATATTTATGAATTTGCAATTATCTTCAAATAATATCTTATTTTTAATAAGAATCTACAATCATTGTTAGCTTCATTGAAGTCCCTGGTATTGATAAAATTTAATAAATTATTTTATATTACTTAGTAAAATTTTCAATTTTACTGTGATCAATAAATTATTTTATAATTACTTTTTATTCACTCTATCTATATCACACAGATTTGTATTATTTCTTATTTTTTCAACAAAGTTCATAGTACATAAAGACAATTGAGCAGACACTCACACTATATACATATATATATATATATATATATATATATATATATATATATATATATAATATTTTATCAATCCCCTCTATAAAAATAATAAAATAATAAAACATAGTATTTAAAGAATTCATTTTATTTTGATCAAATCAATTTTCATTGATAAATCAAGGAGAAAAATTTGTTTGATGACAATTTCGATAAATCAGCTATGTTTCATTTGAAATTCAATAGTCTCTGCCTTAAATTGACTCAGAACACTACATTAAATTTATTTCTTTGATTTGTTCAAGAAGAGTTAGGAAGTATTGAAGTCTGATTGAATTATCTTATTGGCTTCTTATTGGATTTAAAAAAAAGAAATGACACAAATACGGTTTAGACATTTTTTTCATAATATTTTTATTTATTCAGAGTGTACTCACAGCTAAATTAATTTAAACATTAAAACATTATTAATTAAACTAATTTCAGCATTTTACTTTAAGATTGACTAATTATTTCTGGACTTTACCTGGTAAATTGATGGTTGTCGGTATCTTTAATTTAAGCAGAAAATGTCACGATAATTTATATTCTGAAATATTCATATTTTAACTATCTACAAACAGTAATTTAAAATCATCATTTAAGTTTTTAAAGTAATTTGCTTACATTTATTATTTTTCTCAATGGCATCTGAAGTCATTTAATTTTGAAAATTATGAAGTTTTTACTTTGCAATTTGATTAAAAAAATTAATTTAACTTGACAACTTAAAATAATTTCTCCTGCTTTAGTTATAATATCTTTTTCAGGTAATATGTTTGAATAACAGTAAAGTTGTATAATATATCTTTTTAATACACATTTTTATTTTTTGAAATTCGTCATTTAAACTCTGGGTTGATTTTCGAGAGAAACGATAGCTGTTTCTAACCAGTAAGCAAGTTTTTATGAATATGCTGCTTTTTACAATCATCATTTTTCAGAGTACAATAATTATTAGCTTGGTATTTCCTCAATATCCCCTCAAAAGTAACTGTTGTGATTGACCAATTTGACATTTTGTATTTTATTTTGATTTAATGTAATAAAAATTTACTATAACGATTGTTACTGAGAGTTATTTTGATACTAAATGAATGCTATATAAAACAAAGTGAATAGTATGTGTACTAGATATTTTGTTAAGACGCAAAACCTTAGTGGCGGCCTACTATAAAAGGCATCCTATCAGTTTTTAATGCAGTTATTTTATTTATTGGAGTGTAAAATGCTTGTTCAGGCATTCTTTCAAGCGTTGATATACGTTGTTTCTTTTATGTCAGTATCAAGATATTTTGCAAATAAAAATTCTTTAATAATATGACATTTGTCTAATATTTTGTCTAATATTTAATTTGTTACAGAAGGAATAAGAAAAGAATAGTTTCATAAAATTTGACATAGATATTTAGAAATTCTCAGTTTTTAAATCACACGTATTAAATTTTTAAGAAAAACAGCTTATTTACTTTTATTATTGAAAACGTTAAACCAAATTTTAAGCATTTCATTGAAACTACTTTGTCACTACTTTGCATAGAAGTTGGTGCTATGATTTCGATTAAAGTAAATCCCTAAAAATTGTTATAGATTCAAAAGAATCCAACTTCCTGAAAAAGAAACACAGGCTTAAAAGTGCTGGTAATAAAGAACAACACAAGCGTAAAACCCACTTTTCTCTAGAATTGAAGTCATTATGCAAAAGTTAAAAGATCAAACAAAGTGATGACGCAGTCAGAGCCTAGACCATCTCATAGCAAAATGGAACGTATTTCTTTTTACAAATTTAAAAATGATAAATGAATCGCAAAATGCTTAAATTTTAAATGATAAAAGGGTAAATAACTATTTTTAAAGAATTTCCTGAAATAAGAAATTTAATAAGATATAATCAATTATAAAATCTTCACTCTTGCTATACTGTAATTACCCATGACAATCTAAGTGAAAAATGCAAATACTATGTTTCCGCCAAATTTGTGATTTAATCCTTCATATAATACCTTTCTCAAATCGACATTTAATTGTAGATACCTGTAGACAGGAATCAATATCAACAATTTTGGTGAACCCTGTTCTCAGACATTAATCCTACTCATGTTGCCAATACGTTTTTGAAGAAAATAAATTAGACTTAAATATGGATAATAACTCAAATAGACACAAACATGGATATAAATAATTTGTATAAAATCCATAACTCAATTAGCATTTTGTATCTTTATTATATGACTATTTTATTATGACTGTATTTAATCACTGTATTTAATCTCAGAAATGAAGAATATTTTACATGTTTCCTTTCCCTTTGAATACATAAAGATGTGACAGTTTTAAATGCATCTGAGAATTAGGTTTAATGCCATCATTTAAATATATATGATTCTTTTGCTCTCTGTTTCTGTATGTATTAGGAAAGTAATAGCTGTTACAAAAATATATATCTTGCTTGATTAACTCAAATAATAATTCAAATATTATAAAATATGCTTCAAATTACAATCTTTTCTTTGTGAAATGCTTAAATAAAACTATTATAGAAAATATTTTAAGAATAAACCGTATAAAGTATATGCAGAATTTATATGAATGACTGTTAACTAAAAAGTTGTATATTACATTAAATTTGTTTAATTGTTAGAGTATCATTGTATGAGAAATTTAAAAAAAAGCAATAATTTCATTTTGAAAACTATAGTTTTCAAAGTATAATTCTTTGTCTTGATTGTTTACTTATTTGTGACAAAAACGGGATTCTTTTTCTGACAAACAACTGGGATTAAAACTTCTTTCCTGAAATCGAGAAAGTATTGTTTTGATAGGGTTTTGAGTTTTCTTGGAGAAAAACAATTTACTTCTGTATTCTTTATCAAAAAACAGATATACTTACAGAACACCAAGAAAATATTTGATGTAACTGTTTACTAAAACTTGATATATTTTATTTTAGTGCATTTTAATTACACAAATTATTTTCGTTAAGAAAATATGGTGTGCTCTTATTGTTTTATAAGAAAATAAAATTTTCCTTCATTCAATGAAATTTTTTTTATTTAATATCCTACTCAAATTGAATTGAAAATATGTAATTTAATAGTTATTTGAATGATAATTAGGTTGTATTATAAAAAGGAATTAAGTTAATTTGAATTAAAAAAATGAGTTCAACTTTTCTGATAAATTGATTAAATAATTAGACAAAATGTTTTTAAGATACGCATATTGAGTAATATATTATTTTCTTTTTGAATGAAATCACATTTATTTTAATTCATATCTCTAGCTGTACAGGCGTTTTAAAACACAAACACACAATAATTTTGCTGTATTAAAATGGACATTAATGATATGGAATTCAAAATTTAAAACTTTATTGCCTAGTAAGAATTTCAGAAAATGTACTTGAGACTAAAAAGTAAATTTATAATTAAAGTATTTGTTTGCTGATTAAATTTTTCTTTATTTATCATTTAAATTTGACATATATTAATGAATTTTTATATTTATTAAGAAAGCAATTTTAAGAAAGCAAAACTTAAAAATATTTTATTTACACCATATTTTTAATAAATATATTATATATAAATGATACAATGTATTTTAAGTGCATACATGATATATTATTTTTTCATGTAATACGCTTTCTGTTTCAAATTAATGTTTACGAATTTATAGTAACACAATACAATATTAAGCATTTAATGCTTTATATTGCATGCATTTAAAAAAATTAAATATGAAATAATGTGAAGGCTACACATCAAATTTACAAAAGTCATTTAAGCTACCTAGGTAAATCTTATTTATATTTAAAAATATTTCTTTACATTCGAGTTACTCAAACTTAATGAAATTCATGCAGGTTGTTCTCAGATATACTGACAAATTTTATATAAAAAAATTTGAACAATTTTTTCATCAGTAAGGAGATTTTTAATAGTTAAACATCTTTTGATGGGGAGGCAGTAATAATAAAGTAATAATTTAAATTTTAGTCTCATATATAAGATAATAAATATTTTATGAAGGACCTACAATCATGTTATATTTTTTAAATATTTTTAAATGCAAAGAAAGAAAACTTAATATTTATTATGCTGATAAGTAATACGATGTCACGTTTACTAAACCAACATTCTTATGAAAGATCTGAGTAAGTAGATTAATAAGTTTATGAGTCAAAATTTTAATTTTAAAATATAAATATTCAGAGAAGTTTAATCCTTAAACTTTAAAGAATTATTTTTACCTGAATTTAACATTCAATAAGTTAATATATTAAAATTTTTTCCCATAAATTACAAAAAAAAACTAATATTTGAATATTAAAAACAACTAAAACGCTGTGTGAATGGTATTTATTTCATAAGAGGGATAGTTCTCTACTTCTAGTAATCTTTATATTTTATCATAACTAAGAAAAAAAACGGTGTTATATTCTGTCAACAAAAGCCCCTCATAAAAATTACTCTTTATTAAAATTATAAAGAAAATAATGTCTTGCTCTTTAAATTATTCGAGGTTTTCGAAAAAACTAATTTAGTATTTTATAGCGTTCCAAATTATGTTAAATATAAACAAAAGATTATTGATAAAAAAACTGATACTGAGTATTAAAAAAGGTTATTAGTCTAATAAAGGTTTATTTAAAAAATATACAAAATTTTTGAGTAAATATTATTTCTCACTTTTTAAGACTGTTCATCTCCAATTAAAATACAGTGTACCACAGGAATGTTTCATTAAAGTAATTTAATGGATTAAAATAGAAAATTATATATTTTAATAACAAAAATATTAAATTACATTGATATTTATTGTTATTTTATTTTTACACATCAAAAACAATGCTAAAAATATACAACATTTAAAACAATATATTTAAAGCTTTATAAACTGCTTTACTTCTAAAAGAAATAAAACTCTTATTCATATTTCACATTATATGCATCTAGTTTTGAATAATAGAAATATTAATTAACAATGGTTATTAAATAAATTTTAATATTCATGTCCAAACAATATTGTAAGTTATGACAATGAAGAAATACACACGCACACACACACACACACACACACACACACACACACACACACACACA
>JAPDSC010083305.1:0-26136 GCA_026290005.1 Latrodectus geometricus | reverse complement strand
TTTAAAAATTGTTTCAGATTAATATACTATTAAAACTAAATAAAATGGATTCAATACATTTTACTGAATTGTACATGAAATATTTACAATAACCAGTTAACACTATCTCTGAGAGTTTTATAACATAAATCCTTTTCTTAGAATTGTATTTCAATCACAAGAAACACAATATTTTTATTTATAAACAATTTCATCACATGTAGAAATTCACATTCTTGAATTTTCGTTTCACTTTCACAATCTTGGAAATACCAAAATGAAACAATTTTATCTGTAAATAAATTTCTAAAACTCTCAAAGTTGACAAGTATTATCTTTTTCTGGAAATGTAAGCAAACAGAATTATTTATTTAAAAATATCTTAGTAAATAAGCAATAAACAATAGATAGCTCACAGAATGACACAGATTATAACAATTTTCGGATATTGCTGATTTCCGGATAATTCTAATAAGTTCTATATTTTGTGACTGGAAAAAGAATTATTTTTCACTTTTTAGTAAAGCGAAATTAAATGTTTGCAATTACTTCCTAATATCAATGAAAGTATGTTATTGTTTGGAGATAAACTGAATGATGTTCGATTTTCAAAAATTTCATCAAAATATTTATTTTCATCTTGATGATGGTAGTTTATATTGATTGATGTAAAATTCTATTTTATCAATAACAATCTATTTATTCGACAATATATTATAGAAAGTCTAAATATTTTATAAGATGTTTACAATAATATTTCTCCATTCAATCAAGTTCCTTCTAACCAAATTTTCAATTTTTTTAAAATTAAATAAACACACGAAAATTTGCTATGGAGAGTAGGATAAGATATAAAAAAAAGTATTACATTGGTTATCATGTGCATAACGAAGTTGTTTTGTATTTATAAGAACCGCTGATTCTATAAAAATGCTATTCATTTTCTTTGAATATAAATTGAATACATATTATGTGTAACAAAATATCATTTGATTTGAAAAGTTTAGTAAAAAACACCTTTAAAAGGTGGTCAGTTGAAAATAATTCGTCATTTTCTATGGATTTGACATTTAATTCAATGGGAAGAGATTTTGTTATATTGGAAAACATTAATAATTATCAATCACATAGCACATTAAAAAAATAATTCTTTCATTATGTAAGCTCATACTAGTACATCGTCGAGTACTAGTATGAGCTAGTCGAGAGCACATACATCGAGTAATGGTGTGTACTAGAATTGTCATATTTGCCTAAATACTCGACACCTTATGGTGGACAACAAAACAGCTGAATTCTGTTGAAAGATGTCCTATATTATTGATGTCCAGTATAGTGTTCCATAGACAGCGTGCTATATTCATGCTTCGCAAGACAGGAAACTCGGAAAACTCCCAAGCATCCACTTCACCATTATGCATACAGAAAACTTAACTGCAAATCCATTTCACATTTTTTCAACAGTAACTGGGACTGTACCTAGGACATTCCACTCCGAAGAGTATGGTCCTAAATTAGACCAAAATGAGACATATTATAAAATGAGCAATATTATGTAAGATATAATAAAACTGCTTTACTATACGTGAATTCAAACTACAGGAAAGTTTTTTTCATTGTTAAAATGATGAGGCATCATAAAATGATAAATACTTTTTAACCACAAAGTCGTTGTTTCTTTCGTTACAGTTGAGTTCATGTGCACGTCACTTATTTATTTTATTGATTATTTACTGTGAGTGAAACAAATAATCGTTTTCACCAATAATGCAGAATATACAATTTCGTCCACCTATCAAAAACAAGTAAATTTGTCTGTGGGATTAGATCTTCCGTGAGCAGTTGGAATGAAAGTTTTGTTGAATATCTTAGTGGGATTGGTTATTTTATATATTATTGGAGATTTGTCTCTCTTGATACCGCTATTAAAAAATAAATACTTATTAATCGTTAAGTAAATTTACTTTATGTAGCATGTAAAGCAAATTAAATATTAGTTTGGGGAAAAAGAAATCCATTATTTTTACGTGAACTTTATGTAACTTCTTTTGGGTTCACTTTGTAAAAAGGTTTAAAACAGCTTTCATGTAGATTTTTATGTCTTGCGCATTACGACTGCTGACATGCGGTTAACTTCGATCATTTTTGATATTTTGTAGACATTTTCGACGATGCTGTATCCACATGCGAGGTGCATCTCTAACATCAAAAATACCCGAACGGAATCGACGAAACAAAAATTGTACGTAACTGGTTGTTAAAGTCTTAAATAGTACGATAAACACCTTTCACAATTTTAGCCAGCCGGCTATCTTTTTCGCCGTTACAAGAGAAAAACGAAAATGTATCGAATTTTCTGTTTGTTGTCTTCCATTTTTAAAACCTTGTACTCGTAACTGAATTAATCAAACAAAAAACCGCAAGAGGATATTTTAGTGTCAAATGTCAGCTTTCCAACGAGCATAAATCTAAAATTGTTTGATTTATATCTCACGAGATATCGATCACTACAGACGTCTACCGAAAAAATAATGGATTACTTTTTCCCCAACCTAATATTAATATTTAGTTGCTTATGCAAGCAATAAATAAATTATAGCATCCGCTTAATGGTTATTTTAAATCGATATGGACGATTTAAATGTTTTTAATACATTTTCTTACCGTATTTTTAGGACAAAGTTTCCCTTTATATCGATTAACAATTGACAAATTTAATTACTGCGCACAGCAAAATGCTCTTGATCACTTTTAATCCAATCATTAAATAGCCAATTAAATGAAGAAGGGGGCGCCACCATTAAAAGCCTATTTGTGTATTTCTGATCATCCATCGTAATGGGTGCCTTTTCCTCGGGGGGTTGAATAGAGCTTCCATCCTGCCGACAATTTATTCCAAAGAATGAGTCATTATTCTCCAAAACGCGCTTTCCTGTGAGCAGCTTCTAACAACGACACGCATCACAGTGGACTTTTTTCGCAATTAATCTGATTAATCTAGCCTCATTTGTGGTGATTAATTACCTCGCCGCTGGATGGCACTGCAGTTCTCTGGTGAAAACTAATTTGCTAGTGAAGTTCTTTCTGCTACATGGAATGTTCTCGAGTTCTATTAGAAGTATCACTAATTCACTTAAGTGATTAGATTGTATTAATTTGAACTATTTTTAGGACGTTTCCATCATTGAAGGACATCATTTCGAAAAATGAAGAGGTGCTGATTCAGGTTTTCATATTTAAAAGAGAGTAACGCATGTAGTGGGGTTATCTCAAAAATACTTTACTTTATTACATGATCGAAATTATAAACTAGGTTAAAATAATGTTTAACAAAAGCAGACTTGGAAAGTGAATGATTAAAATTATGGTCAACATTTCAATAGCTTATGAGTTTGACAGCCACCTCCAACATGGATTTAAACTGTAAATCCCAGGTGAATTAGACTTCATGTGCCAAAAATTAACATCATAAAGTGAAACTAACCCATTTCAAAAGAATGGTATTTTTAGAATCAATATTAGATAAAAATTATTAATATAATGGAGATAATACATTATTATTTCTTAAAAAGTGAACAACTCGTTTTGCATTTATATGCCTTTTTATTTCAAACAGAAAAAAAACTATAAAAATATAAATGTGTATATTTAAAATCTACAAATATAAGTTTCGTTTTAAAATATATGCATTAATAATATTCAGATGTAATGAATATTTTAATTAATTTAATATAACTGTACGTTATAGTAGTTAAAATGATGATACTGTAACAATTTTTTCAATACTGTAAAATATAAATTTTATGTATGACATTGTATAGCAATACCATTTTTATACTGTACCTTGCAGTTTATGAGTTTATTTATAACTTCTTAAAATATACAAATTCATTTTGACTCCATAATTTTATTGATTTCTGACTAGTTATTAAATTCAATTCATTCGCATTATCGCATGTAACTATAAAAAGGAAAACTTTACCCTATTTTATCTGCTTAATAATTATCAAAGTGGTACTTAAAAAATATGCTTTTTTTTTTCAAAATGACAATATTATATATTTTGTAGTATTATATATTGTAGATTTGTCAAATTTTATTTTTTTGAAACGTTTATTTATTTTGTTAAAAATTATAGACTATATATATAAAACATTCTAAAAAAGAATCGGGTACAAAAATACTGATTATCTTTGGATAAGTTCAATTTAATTGCCTAACTAGTCTCTTTACATGTTGTTCATTTTACACTATTAGAATCCTGCAGCCAATAAACTCAACTTTAACTCTTAAAATCAGAATGACAGGTTAGTCAGGAGTCATACTTCGCTTTTCCGAGTAAAAGTTACTAATTTAATATCTAGTCAATTTTGAAAAATGACAAATGATATTTGCATTTCTTCAGGAATATTAAGTACTTGGAAATTTTATCAGTTTTCTGATTTACAACACGTGAATAGGATTCACTTTCTGTGAAAAGTTCTCTCGGAAAGTCTTTCGGTAGGGCCGAGACGTCCTGGTTAGTTAGCACATCGTTCTCGTTACCGGAAGGTAGAGAGTTCGAATCTCGACTTATTCGAAGATCCGTCATGTTCACTAATGGCGACTGGGGCACGTAAAATATGTCGTGGTAGCAACGTCCTCCATGTTCCCATTCCGAATTAATACCTCTGGGGATGTTAGGAGCCACGCCTTGAGTCTTCCTATCTCTAAATTGGAAGATCGAGAAAATGCTGCCATGTATGATCCAAAGTCGTAGTTCCATCCTCGTGAGGGGGTGGTCTGTTCTAAAACGGAAAACGCTCTTTCTGACTTCATTCGCCCTGTCTCTGACTGGCGGGTTTGCCTCGCTAAATGTCACATGTAACAACAACAGCTTTTGGGGGTTTAATTACCCAGTATGCATTGGTAATGAAGAAAAACTATATTATAGAATATAATTAAAAATAAAATTAGAATTATTTATAAGTATTGTTAAATGAGTATTTATTAAACATTCAAATATTAATTATGAATATATCATAATAAGTGATATCTGTGTAAAAATAAAATTTTGAACAGCTACTTACTTGGACAAGATATCAAAGTTAGAAAATGGAATATTTGAACTCAGATAATGATTTTTTCCAATTACAAAAAGTTAAATATTACATAAAATTTTATCAATGTGTGTGTGCTGATTTCATTGAACATTAAAGTTTGTATGTTTGTCAAATTTCTTGTATGATTTTCAATTTTATAACAACATACTACTGTGCAAGCATAAAATTTTACATTTTGTTGGCCCGAAAACAAGAAAATAATGGAATATTTTTGCGAACGAATCTCAAATATGATATATTTGTTCTTTTGAAATTAGCATGTTTATATTTCCCATTAATATTACAATAGAAGATTAAAATATTCTTGTAACAATGGAATATTGCAGGATCATTTTAATTAATGTCAAAATAATTGTAAATCAATTAATGTCGACATAATTGTAAAAAACTCGTGTTTATGTATTAACGACTTTCACAAGGAAAAAGATGTATGAATAAAAACATTTCATGGGAAATTAAAAACTCTCTTAATAATAACAAAATAGAATTGCAAAAGAATGTGCAAAAAATAAATGAGAACACACAATGAAATAATAGACATTAAAAAGAAAAATAATTCTCCAGTAAGCAAAACTTGTAAAATTCATTGAAAAACCCTTTTGAACAAACAATTGTGAATAAAAGTAGAGCAAGGGGAAAAAGTGAAAACTTTTTATAAATACATTTAAAAAAAGTGTTGAAAAGACCAAAGATTGAAAGTGTTATCAATTGCGCATTTTAAATATTGGGAAGCATTGCAGGAAATTTTTTTTAAAAAAATATAAATAAGCGAACAAATGAATAAAAAAAATGAATAAAATAAAACTAACAATAAAATGTACTGAAATTCAAATGCTTACATAAGCAAGGTTGAAAGTAATTCGAATTGTGTTTTATTTATATCAAAGTTTATATATTGCGTACAACACTTCTTAGTTTTATAATGAATGAATAAAATTACTCGATCTAAAATTCATGCTAAAAGAAATAACATAATATTTTTTAAATTATTGTAAGAAAACCTAATAATTTTTGTTAGTTTTGAACTTAAAAATATTAACATGGAAAAAAAAACGGAATTAACTAGTTGTAGTTTCTATAGTAACCCGAGTAACCATGAAGACCAATGGAATAACAAATTAGGTTTTCCATTGGTCTTGGAATAATAAATTAATCCAATGGAATAACAAATTAGGTATTCCATTGGTCCTTATGCTGTCGATTGAATGTAATTATTTAAAACTAACTAATCCTGGTCGAATCTGCAAGCATGATCTAAAAACCGCACAGAGGAAAAATAAATTTAAAACCAATAATGTGAATTTTGGAGTAAAGAAAGAATAATAAAAAAAAGATAAATTGAATAATTATGTCACTGATTTAAAGTGAATAAAGGTTATCAATTAAAAGTGATTAAAAGTAAATAATATGCAATATTTATATACAATTATAAAATAAAAATCAGGGTGGTATAAAATATATAGCCTGTAAAGAATTAATGTATTCATACAAACACACATACATTCGTCTTATTAAATTAATGTCACAAAAAAAAAATTCGGAGCTTTGTAACACAGTGTGGAACGATATCGGTTTCATATTTGGAATGTTTCAGAGTAGATAGCTGACATGGTTGTGCTGAGCGGTTTTCTCGCAGCAAAATATTCATTGGGTCGAATGTCCCTCCGTTAGTGTGGTGTAGAAATTTGGTGAAAGTGGGAAAAGTCCTGCACACACACACACAAATCAGCAAATAATATCGTTAGTTCACTACGATTCAAATTAGAAAGTGCAGATTTCAACTTCTAATTTGAATCCAATTTAATCGTAGCTAACTAATCTTGTGATTTCGGCAGAACTATCGGAAGGAAATATAATGCAAAATGCAATGTTTGTGTGTGTTTGTGTGTGTGAAATATTTTGAAATAGAAGATTATATGTATATATATATATTAAACTTATTAAATGCTATCTTGACTTTTTTTAGTTTTATATTACTTTTCTATGACCTACATTACTTTGAATCTTTTTTAATTGCCACAAAAAAGGATAAAAAGTTCCTCAGTTTTTTTTTAAAAATTAGACACCCTATGTAGTATGAAGTGTCTTATGCAACAGATGCCGAAAATATCCAAAAAAAAAAAAAAAATTATGTGAGGGTCGAAGAAGTCCGCTAAGAACTTTTCTCACAAAATCTTTGTATATCGAACGTGGAGAAAAATTATTCAACATTTCTTCTTTTCTCAGAGAAGTCTAATAGTTAGTCCTTTTTTCTTTTACAGAAATCCCGTGGAACAAGATCTTCAGGTGTGGGAATAGTTTTTACTAGTGGAAGATCTTAGCTATTCCATCAATAATCTTTGTTTTCTCTTGACATATGCTGATTCATTTCCTGGAACCCCGCTTGCTTTTTCACTCGTGGTAGGTGATTTCTTTTAGATTTTACAGGAAAGCATATAATATTTCTTGATTTACACAATTTTTTAAGTATTTGCAATTTAAAGTAAATCGACTCATAGGAATGATTCAGTGATCTTCAGACATTATGCAGGAAATGTTACATAAAATATGAAGAGAATTCTAAATATTTAAGAAACCTTTTCTACATGAATATAGGCAAGAAAGCAGCAATTCAACAAATCCTTATATAACAAGTTACATAACTTTTAACGCTATGTAACGAATTACAATCATTACATACTGAGAATATATAAAAATTGATTAAATAGATTTGACATGAACCGGAGCTTCATAAAATAAATATAAAATAGATTTATTCGTCATACCTTCTTGTTGTGTAACATAATAATAATTGTAATGATGGTTATATAATAATAATTGTAATGATGGTTATATAATAATAATTGTAATGGTTATATAATAAAAATTGTAATATATTCTTGCTATGTAACAAATAGCACTAACAAATGTTTCGTGAAATGGAATGCATAGACAAATACAATTATTCATCACACTTGTATATTCTTGCTATGTACTAAATTGTGTGACACGACAGCCCATCGAGGGGCCAAGGCCTATAGTGCCCATATCTGCTTTTTTGGACGAGGGCTCTGGGGTGCGAAGTATATGTCCCTGTTAGGTAATCAGCCTATCGCGAAACCAACCGTGTTTAGTTTCCAAGCATGCTTGGTACACAGTTTTATCGACTTACTGAAGGGATGAAAGCTAAGTCGACCTTGCCCAACAAAAGGCTAGATACAGAAACAATCGCAATTTTCGCTATATTTGTTGCCAATAAATTTATTATTTCCTTTTACACAAAGTAATCTCTTTATGCGACACATCCTTTTTAGTTTTAAGAGAAATTTTAACAAATTATTAATCAAATTTATATTTAAAAAAAATTGCAGAATTATTTTCGTTTGTGAGATTGTGTAGTAAATTTGATGCCTGGTTATACTTACAAATAACAAAAACAGGAATCAAAAAATTTTCTTTCCGTTACCAATTGGATAAAATCAATCATTTTGTAGGTAGAACACTAAATTTATTACAATACGTGAAAAAAGTCATATTTCAAATTAAGAAAAGTTCAAATGCTTTAGATCTAAAATATATTTCGTAAATGATTTAAAAAATTTTTTGTCTTGCGACGTAATAAAAAAAATCTAAAAACGCATTTTATAATTGAAAATAGTTTTTATTTGCAAGTGAAAAAAAGTTTACAACTAAAATAGTTTTAAAATATACAACATTGCAATTTTAATAAGCAATATTGTTATATATATATGAGAAAATTTTATGAACGAAAAACACATAAAAATAAGATTTTATTCTATTTAAGCTTTCCTTGTATAAAAAAGTCTGCAGAAAGTTTGATAAAATCTTGTTGATTACATGATTGCATCTTATGTTGTTATTAATGTGGATGAAGTTTCAATCAAGACGCACTAATTGTACGTTTACTTTTGGAACGGATCCAATATGAGAAATAAATGAGCTATCATTAATGAAGAGAAGGAGTAATCATTTTTTCTAAAAGAAATTTAATTGCACAGTGATAATGTCTTGAAGTAACGATTCTTTTTGTAAATTTAACAGTTTCTCATGATATTTATTTTCGTTGTTCCTTTTTTTGCAATTTCATGATTCAACTGGAGTATTCTTTTAATCCGGTACTAATAAATTTTTTTCTTTTAGTTAAAAAAAAAATTGTCATTTATTGTTACTTTATATTCTACCATTTTTAAAGAAAAAACACTCATAAATACACCATGAATATTCAAATTTTATTATAGAAATTTGCTAAAAAAAAATTCCAAATACGCGAATATGAAATCCGCCATTAAAACGATAACTGTCCCATCTATAAAAATAAAGAATTATAAATTATTTTTACTGTTAAATATTTATATTTTAAATATCGCTTTTAAAATAATAATTAGATTACTTTTAAAATGCGCGCTGTTGAAAAAAATGCATTTATGGAAGAAAAATTGATCTAATAGCATGAAAGTTGTCATGGACATATAATTTATGTGATCAATATTTCAGAAAAAAAAAATTCTATTGTGCAATAGAAGCAAAAATGTGTTAATTTCAGAAAATTGTTTAGCCATTTGTGGCAACCATATTTGCTGATTTGCGGAGAGGAGAAGAATATTCTAAATTACTTATGCTTTATGCTGTAAATTCTGGCTCTAATGTCATTTATTCATTAATTTAATGATGTTTTAAAACAACTAAATTTGCCTTTCTAACGTGTCCTAACTCAGCTCCGTTTTGTCAAGATCTGGTAAACAAGCAGCTAATGGATTAGCGTGACAGCCTTGTTATTATTACTGTGAAAAATGTTAACAATTGTATGCATGTGCATGAGCATACTTCCTTGTACCTAGAGATAAGTTGAGTTGGGTTCTATTACTTAGGTGGAAATAGCTGGGAGGTACTCAACGTAATTTGCTAACTGGAACTAAACAGAAAACAATCCAATTATTTATCAGCTACCTTTATAGCAGGGGTGGCCAGACGTTTGGGATCCGGGGTCTACTCCACATTTAAAAAAATCGAAGGTGGTCTACCAATGGCAGAGCTAAATTAACCAACATATTTATTTTAGGTAACAAGAAAAAATGGTAAATTATGTAATTTTTCTAAAAAAAACTTAGTATTCTCAAAATAAAAATTTATTGACGAAAATAATCAAAGTATTCATATATCAAAAACTGACCATCCTATTCACTTCGTTTAGTTGAAATTTGACACTGTATATCTGCGACAAGTTTATCATATTGTGGCTTGTACGAGCTTATTGCAATGCATAAACACATGCATTAGTGTTTATACAAAATTAAATGTTCATCTGTTAAATGGGACCAATGTTTGTTTTTCGTTCATGGTTGAAAAAACAGATTCGCAAAGATACATCGATCAAATACAAAATCAATTGTATTTGATCGATGTATCTTTTGATTCCAAATATTTACAAATTGGTTTTGTATGATTTCAAATACAAAACCAATTTGTAAATATTTGGAAACATTTCCTCAGAAATTATTATTTAAAATTCCTCAGAAATTAAAAATACTATGCGTAAGAATATGACAGAAATTGTGAAAAATCCCAAAAAATTACGACATTATTTCCGGTACGATCTTATATTATAATTATCAAACATAAATCAAACTTAAAATTTAGAATTTAAATCTTTGTTGGTTAACAGTTGAAAAATTCCAATGATTAAATTTTATTTATCTATATTTTTTACAGTTAGTACACATGCTGTTTTTTTTAATAAACATAGTCTAAAGTTATAAATATTTTCTGTCATATTTCTACGTATTACCCTAAATTCATGTTTGTTTAGTTTTAAAACGTTATTTCCGGGAGTTTTATTTTGTGATTTATTATTATTTACAGTAAACGTTTACTTTTTACATAATAATGTCAACTCTAATGCAGAGATAAGATATTTTTGCAGTCAGTATTTTTTAAGATAAAGTTATTTTAATTTCGTTCGGAAACAATGTGGAAATTAATGGAATAATGACTTATATTTCATGTTCTATTGGCTTAATTGAAACAAAAATTGGAAAAAAAAAATGCCTAAATAGTCAAGTCATCCTTAATTGTAAGATTATTATATAGAACATTATCTTTTCTATTCAACTTTCCTGTTTTTCTGTTGAAGCATATTGTTATGTGAAGCCTTAGCAAAAAATAAAAGGAAAAAAAGGTGGTAAATTAAATGAAATAAAGATTATGGATTAGCTTTTATATATAATTTTACATTTTTACAAATAAATTTGTATTGTTTAGTAAATAAAGTTCTTAATAAATTGTCCTGTACAATAGCATTTTTAATTTGTGATGCTAGGCTTTTCGACCGAGCACTCTAAAAGCATATTTCAAATGAAATAATGCCATTGAACCAATTGGGGATTTCACGCAAGAACCAATTTTACAGTATTTTGATAATTTTATATTTTTTCTATTTACTGTCTGAAATGAATAATTCATTCTTTCACATAAGATATCAATAATTATAATAGCGAAAAATTAATAAAACATTTGCTTCATCAACTTGCGTGTATCATAATGAAAGAGAAATGAACAAACGGAAACATGTCATTATTTTAAAGTATTGGAATAGAAATATAAGTATTAAAATTGAGGAATACTTCCTACATACGCTACCTTTTTATCAGTTTTCGAGTATATATGATCCTAACTGCGTATATTATTTGAAATACTTGTATGTCAAAATGAGTACTAATATAATCCAAAGAATATTTTTATCTCCAAATTCTTACGCGTGTAGCATTATTTTTCTTTTCCCATTTGGTTTTATTTAGATAATTTTGCATTAATAATATCTAATTTTAAATAAAACTTAGAAATAAATCATTCTTAGATTCAACTTATTAAAAAATATTAATTTATTTTTTATAAAGTTGAATCTAAGAATGTGAAACTTTCCAAATATCGTTTCATCGTTTCATTATATTCTAATTCTGGAATAGGAGAATTTAATTAAGTATCATAATTGATTACTTTATAAATCTTGAAATGTTAACGTGAAGTAAAATAAATTTTGAAAGTTGCATTATTTACTAAAATAAACTTTGCAAAGAATACTTTTTAATTTAATTTTTTTAGATTTCTTAATATAATTTCAGTTTAGTTTTTCAGATTAAAAATTTGAAAGAAAAATATCATGCCTTTATTGACAAAATACATTAAATTTGATATGTTATACTAAATTATTAAATTAATATGGAATATTCTGTTGATTTTGAGGTGGAGCATTCAGATCTTGCAAATCTCCTAAAGATTCCAGATGTAGAACCCTGATTTTTAGTAATTTATTTCTTTAAACGTAGTTTTCAATATCTTCATCAATATCTTTAAAATTTTAATATACTCATACGTTGGTATGTACAAACGTGGTATATAGAATTTTAACTTTAAAAAGCTCTAAAATAAAACTATTTTACAGAACTTCTAATGGCAACAAGAAACTAGTAGTAGTTCGTGAGTTTCATTGTGATGAGTCGAATTCCAGCTGCCATGAAATGAATCTCAAAAGTTCTGTGTCAAAATTAAAGAGGTTAATTTTAATGTTGTTCTGTGTTTGTGTGTCTCGTAAGTCTAATTTGCTGTCCAGTTTTTGTGTATACTTTTTTGATGGCTCTTCTGTTATGCTCTGTTATAATCGATGTTTTAAATTATTTACAAGAATTAGGAGCTGTTATATTTTAATAACGGAACTTGATTTCACCAACTTTGTTATTAATGTTAAGAATGATGATTCAGTGGTGTTTCCATCCCATTTTTTAATGGTACTTATAAATTTAAATTCTTCAAATTTATTTCCTTAATGAGGATTAAATAATTTCGATGTGTAAAAGGGTAACAACCTGTGATAAATATTGTTAATAAGTTTAATTAAAATAAGTGATTAAAGTCATAAAATCCATTCCAAAATTTTCTAAAAAATATAGATAATTGTATCCCTGTAGTTTAGTGGTAGCGCTAAGGCTTATAAAACACAGGTCCAAAATTCAGTCCTCGTGCTTGGCAAGGTCGACTCAGTCTTTCATCCTTTCGGTGGATCGATAAAACTGAGTACCAAGCATGCTTGGGAACTAAACACTTGGGACTTCGTGTTAGGCTGATCATCTAACGGGATGTATGTTGTACATCCCAAGGTTCTCGTCATGGAAACAGATTATAACCTTCGCCCTACGAGGCTTGTCTTGTAATTGAGTTTAGTAGTATAGGTAAATGTAAGCAGAAAACAGTTCAATTTCCTTGGATTATATATATATATATATATATATATATATATATATATATATATATATTGAATCGAAAGTTCAGTTAATTTTAAAAATAAGTGGGCTCTCTGGTTCATCATGATCGAAGGTTTAGTAAGTGTTCTTCAAAATGAGTTTTTAAATTAAAATATATTATTTCAAATTTTTAATTGTTTTTGACATGGTCGTTATTAAGTTAATATTAAACGCGTATCAATAATCCGCCAAACATATTTCAAAATGGTATTTTTATATTTGAAGTCGCTTTTTTACCACAATACTTATCGTGTTCCATTAGAATAATATCTAACGCTTTCCTTCTTTCACATATTTTATGGCTATCATATCAATTCACTTAGTATTGCTTTAAACTCGAGAAACCTGATTCATCAAGAAAAAGTTATCAAAAATATTATCAAAAAAAAAAGGGAGAATTATATTACGTATTGCATTAGATTGGCTGAATTTTATCACTAGGCACATAATCATATTCAAAAAATTTTTATCAGTGATCAGTTGAGCCGTTTCAGAAGATAAATGCATTGAAAACCATGTTAGATGAAGAAACATTTAAAAACAAATGATACAATTTAATTTTGATATTTACTTGATATAATATAACGATACATTTATGCTCAAAATTAAGAATTTCTAAGATTTTATCGATTATTTCTTCCAGAACACGTGGATATACTTCAATTAAGTTTGCTATAAACATAAATAAATAAAAATATAAACTAATATATTTTTGTACACAATGCAGTTTAACACTCATTGGTATTAAAAAGTGTGACATAGTGGTTACAAAATAGTAAATAAAAATTCGTTTTGTAAAATGTAATATTCTTTCTTACAAATATAGATGTCTCATATCGTTATTTCATACTGAAATTAAAGGTGTTTAAATGTTTTTATGACAATCGGTTTCATTTGTTTACCAATGCCGCTTTCAATTACCAGATAGTTCTCTGAAGGAATTCCAAATGCGATTATACTCTTTCAGAAAGTCCTATAAACCTGATTTATTGACGTGAAATCTAGATATCTGGCTATCTTATTCATCTAGTGAATGTTTTCGCTTTCCAGATAATTTCTGACCAAACAAGTTCTATAATAGGCCACTCGTTGCCAATTTTTAAAAGGAAATCTTGCTCAAATACGCATTGAAAGAGTATTGTGGATTACAATTTCTATCCAGTAACTCTTTCAAAGACAAGAATGGGGTATGTGACGATACAACATTACCCATGATCAGATCATCAAATTTCTGCTGCATAACGGATGATTTTCCTAGATTGAAGGGCAACTAGTTAGTTTCTAGTTCTTCCTACAAGGAAATGCGTTGTGAATCATTGCTTAGTCTGAACAGCGGTTCATCAGTAGAGAATGAAAGTCCATCCTCCATTTTATTTGAAACATATTAAACCAGCTTTTTGGTTATAATAAATGAGCTGTACGTACACGGATGGTCTTCATTCAAACAGCTCTTTCTCGTTAAACTTTTTAAAATAGCATTACAGAAATTCAACGTCCTATAGCCAAAAAAGAAGCATGAGAGAGTTAAAAAGTGCTCTTGCATACATTTTGCAAGAGCATTCTCACTTTCCATTATAACAGAGTTATGTATACCTTGCTATAATAGATAAATGTAACCTTTTTGTTTGTCGATTTTCGGATGATCTTACCAGCAATTTCTCTCAATAAGTTTAATATCCGGTTTCCACAGAATTCAATTTAACTCCCAGTGTTGTGATTAACTGTTTCCATTGTTTAGTCACAACACTGCGACTAAACAATGGAACTTTTTATTGTTTAGTTACATTGAATTCTTCACAAACCTAGAGTTAAAACAAGCCCATTTAAGATTTACTCATAATTTACCACCTTATCAACTGGACAACAGAAAGCACAATGAAGTATTCGAATAAAATGAAATTAGAAGTTTTCCAGGGGCACGTGTCTAGACTGTTCCTTCTACAAACTCTGTACACGTATGAATATACTTCTATATGTTTATCGCAAAATATTTTTTATTATTTCTAATAGTGGGCACCCTTGAGCAAGTAAGTACATTAGCCCATTTGCCGCAACAAGGCCGGAAACTGCTACTCATTTTATCGTTACCCGGTGGGCACCTGTGAACCAAGTCATGAAGATACGATATGGTCTATTGTTTTATCTGCGAGGTCACTAGCTAATGAAGCCATTCGCCTCTGTCCTAATTGATTGGTTGGCCTAATGAGTTGTTTGGCAGAAAATAAAGATACGAGTAGCCTCGCCCACACCACCACAAACCCGTTTATAGGGCGGGCCACATTCATCCATCATCTGAGGAAAGGACAAGAAACACAGTAAGAAAGAGAAATTACATTCATGCCCAAGCCGGGATTCGAACCCAGGTTGTTCCCATCCGTAGTCAGTTATTCTAACTATTAGACAGATTGGGCGGCTTATCACAAAATATTTATATATTAATTTCACATTTCATACAACTTCGTTAAAAAAATTCAACAAAATATACATTTTCTTCAGTGTATGGTAGAAAGATGGGTATGAATATTTTTAAGATGAAAATGTTCAATGTAAATTTAGAATGTTTTATAATTATTATCGCTTTTTTCTTGTAACAGAAGCATTCATTGCATTGAAATTTTAATTGTGGTAATGATATCATTCTAATTCAACTCGACTGAAACAAAATTTTGTTATGTACTTATACAAAAATAAGTTTAAAAGAATGCTGAAACATGATTACTTCATATTCTTTTTCCTTTGTATAATGAAATGTTAATCATTCTATTATGCATTAAATTTGGCTTTTTGATTAATAAAATCAGACATAACAAAATCGTAAAAGTATGCGACAGTCGCAGTTTGCCTAGGTCCCAGGCAAAATATGAATGGAAAAAAAAAATTTGTGAATGATATTTTATGATAGACAATGTATGACGGATGAAACAAAAAAGCAAATTTAATAGTTGAAGATAAAATTTCATGATGGATGAATAATAAGTTATTTAAATAGACTCTTTTCACATTTTATTTATATATTATAGCCATAGACACGTTTTATTGTACCATCAATGAGAAGAAAGAGAAATATAAAGAGCTAAATTTCAAATGGTTTCTTTAAAGATACTGTAACTACGGATGCACTGATATTTTCAAGTGTTGTATCTCTAAATAAAATGTTTCACTCAGATACTATAACGAAAAATTAGACAGTCAGATTTTTACATGAGATATGAGAAATTGTTCACTAACGATTTTTCATTCACTTATATTCAGTAATAATGTTTAACTGAAATTATATCTCTGTTGATTTTATGTCGCTGTATATTTAACCAAGCAATATTGATAGAAAATAGAAATATGCAAAATTCCTTAATAAAAATCTGGCACTCCCTACGGACTTTTTAGGGTTGCTGTTTCTTATTTTGGTGTTGTTAAATCAGGTTTTTTCATCTTTTAGGTTTTTCCTGTTGTCAAATATAGTATTTTCTTGTATCTTGTACCATTTTTGAGTTTTTTTAAAGTATTTTTTGTTATTAATTAATTGTATTTAGCGAGAATCCATCTTGGCGCGAAAAAAGGTGCCAAAAACAAGTATTTTGCTTGGCGAGAAATAAAAAACGCCAAATTTCTGATTTGGGGGTATATCAAAGTAGTTCCAGATTAAATGTTCTAAGAAAAATAAAACAAATAATTACAGTACAGTACTTGGTGACTTTAAAAACAATAATTTGGCCATCTTGCAATCCATCTTGGCAATAATCCATCTTGGCAATTTTAAAAACCGATAAAATTGAAATAATTATGAAACACTAGTGCTTAAGAATGGATAATGTTTAGGGGATCCCTAATTATAATGATAATACTCTATTTTAAATAAATTACATGATGCATAATTTTACATTCTCAAAAAAAGTTTGTTTCGAGGATTTGAATTTTATAATTATATTTTTGAAATAATTATCAACAGATAAATACAATTTATCTTATTTTTACACATTTATCAATTAGCTATGCAATGTAAAATAATTTCAAAAACTTTTATTCAAATAATTTCATCAAGCAAACTAATTGATCCTTCATGTCATGTTTTGTCATAGGTATTATGCTTAAATAACAATTTTTTATCGGTGCTTATGTGACAATTACTGTGAATGTATTGTTCTTATGTAACAGGGGTGGCCAAACTTTTGGGATCCGGGATCTACTCCACATTTAAAAAATCGAAGGCGGTCTACCAATGGCAGAGCTAAAATAACATACATATTTATTTTCGGTAACAAGAAAGTATGGTAAATTATGTAATTTTTCTAAACAAATTTTAATATTAATATTTACAAAATAAAAATTTACCGACGAAAATAACCAAAGTATTCATATATCAAAAACTGACCATCCTATTCATTTCGTTTAGTTGGAATGTGGACTGTATATCTGCGACAAGTTTATCATATTGTAGCTGGTACGAGCTTATTGCAATGCATAAACAGGAAATTAAATGTTCATCTGTTTAATGCGACCAATGTTCGTTTTTTGTTCATGGTTGAAAAAGCAGATTCGCCAAGATACTTCTATCCAAAGTATGATTTCAAATACAAAATCAATTTGTAAATATTTGGAAACGTTTCCTCAGAAATTAATTTCCAAACATCAGTATCGCTAAATATGCTCTGGATTTAAGAAATATATCGCATCTTAATTTAATAATTCCTTCCTCGACCGTGACTGATGTGATATCTATTAAATGTCCTATTTTTTCAGATACTCCATCAATGTTGACATTTTCATTAAATGGAAATATCATAAAATCGTGTACTTCTTTCAACCTAATTAAGTCAGTGAATCTTCTTTTAAATTCTTCAAACAAAAGAAGTATTAAGCGAAATCTTCGAAGTCTCGGTTTGCGTTATGGATGCACTCTTCCTCCATGTTTTTGAAGTTTCTTAATTCCTGTTTATGAAGTTTCTTAATTCATGTTTTCTTAATTGAGATGCATAGCTTTCTATAGTTTTTTTAATGTTTTAATCGCGCTCATCATGTCCCTTTTAGGTTTTATATAAACCGTAAACCTTAAATCATAACTGTTTAAATCGTAAATTTTTGCACAGTTTGTTTTGGGTTTTAAAGCGTAGACTGTAGTAAATTTTTATTTTAAATAATTCATTGATTCTAGGTCATAAGTCATAAATTAAATTGTTAATATCCGAGGTCATTATCGGGATGGTCGTGTGGACTACCTAAAATGTCTTCGCGGTCTATCACTCGACCGCGGTAGACGTCTTGGCCACTCCTGGTATATATTTGCAGATAACATTTTATTTATAGATACATTATCTCCATATCAGGTTTGGGCAGTACCCAACAGTAATATTTTATTCATAATATATTTAAATATGAAATTCCTTTATAAAAATAAAGAATAATAGTCATATAAATTCTTTAAAATATAACCAAAAGAATAATTAGAAATTTTATTTCAAATTGAATTCTTAGAAATCCAATAAATCTCCACTAAGGAGTTTTTTTTTATTATTAACATTTTATTGATTGATTTAATAATAAAAATTGAAAGCTTAACCAATTTTTTTTTATTATGAAGAAAGCTACTGTTTAATTTCTCTATATTATACAATAAAATTCCTTATTTTAATTTTTATTGCATATTAATAAGGAATTCAGAAAATATTTCAGTTAGAAAAAATTTTCAACAAGGGGGGGGGTGGCAGTTGTCCGTGCGCATAAAGCACGTTAGAACCCCCGCTGTATAAGGTTTGTACCTCGCCCCAAATATACTGCGGCCAGTTTTGATTGATGATCTCTCTCTGGTCGTTACAAATACAAGCACCACACCCCTTTTAAACCTGTTTCTCGCGATGACGCCTTTAAACTTTTCAAAATCCAAATTGATTTAATTCAAAACCTTACAAATAGGTCTTTAAAATCTGGAAAACATACTTTCAACGTCTTGGCTTCAAATTGTATTGAAATTTCTAATCAAACATATAAGTTTGAAATCTAATCAAATTTAAATTTAGGTTTTGAAATATTGCAGGTTCTTTTTCAAAAGTAATTCGTGAAAGCGATTCAATTTGTTGAGTGTAATGATTATTTACACACAAAGAATGTATAACTTATATTGATTCATGAATATAATCAGAATATCAATATATTATCAATATTTTGATTATATTAAAGATAAATAAAATCAATGATTTTGTGTCTGTGTGCATGTGCTTTAAAAACAGATTTCTAATTTTTTTGTCTCAAACTGTTTTACCTAAAACCGACTACCTGTTAAGAAGAAACTTTTCTGTAATATTAAATAAATATACCAGCTGAGAGAAAAGTATTCCAAAATTTCTAAAAAAAAAAAATCTCTGTCCCTGATTTCAAATTTTATATTTGAATTTTTGTCAGTATTAAAAGAACACCTACATATACAAATGCGACTCTGGGCAAATTCTTAAAGAAAATAATTATGGTTTATCAAAGGTCACTTTTTGCTGATGATGAGAAATTCTACCCAGACGCATAGTTCAAAGAAAATTTCGAATAACTACGAATATAAGCGCCCAAGGTGGGAATCGAACCCCGAAGTATGTGCAGGAACACTTTGGGAGTGTGTAGTTAGTACTTAAATACATCTTGGAAGCTTCTTGTTGCATTTTATTGAATATTTATTTTTCTATTCGTATGGGCTTGAGCTATATTGCACCTGTTGGTCATTTTGCTAGATGTGATCCACACTCTTATAATTCACATTCATATGTAAAGTATGGATTTATGTGTAAATATAATGAAAGTTTTTATATTGCTTGGATATATATATATATATATATATATATATATATATATATATATATATATATACACGCTTATGACATATTTGGCGATGCCCAGCCAACAAGTCAGGTACTGGGCGAATGAAGTCAGAAAGAGTGTCTCGCGGTTTCTTGAACAGAGCACCCCTTTACGAGGGTGGAAGTACGACTTTGGCTCATCGATAGCAGCATCTTCTGGGTCTTCCAATTTATAGATTGAAGCCAGAGAAAACCCATAGCCTGGCTCCAACCACCCCCAGAGGTATTAATTTGAAATGGAAACATATATAACGTTGCGACCACGGCATACTTAACATGCCCCAGTCGCTGTTAGTGAACACAATAAATTGGCTGAGATTCGAACTCACCACCTTTCGGTAACGAGAACGACGTCCTAATCAACCAAGCAGGCCAGAAAAAAAGTATAGTGCTATACTAATAAATTTCTAACTTTTGCCATCAGAAAGTAATGAGTTTTATGCTTGGTCTACTATAATTTTGTGGTATATATCTATTACCCTGTCGACATTTTCGCCATAAAAATAAGTACCGTATTTTTCTGTATATAATCCGCAGCAGCGTATTATCCGCACGGCCGTTTTTTCGAGTAAAAGGAAAAAGCGTCGCATAATCCACAGTGGCGTATAATCCGCGTCAATTTTTTTTCGTATTCAATATGTATTGCTGATAATATGGGTATCACATAAAATAAAAAACTGCATTGAATGATTAAAAATTTAATAAATTGTATAGAAAAAAAGCATTCATTATGAAAAATATCAGTCTACATCCAGCTCATCGCAAAGTACGATTAACTTGAGATGAAAGCACGAGATCGATCGAGAACGATAATTTCGAGAAGATTCTTGTAAAACTTATCGATAATTATATTTGCTTCGTTAATATTTAAAGGAAAAAAATTGAATTATTTACAAAGAGCGTATTTTATACATTTTTCTTTTATACTGCGCGTGCTTTATTTTTCACTTCACTTAACATGTTTCTCGCCATTTTTTTTATTTGCTTTTGCTGTAACTTTTAATTTAAAATCTACTATGTAACTTAAAAGTGTTCGCTTCCATATGACGATATACGAATGTGAATATTTTCAAAACAAAACAGCTCACGTCAAAGCAAATTGACATTAGCAAATTTACAACTGTAATATCTTTACTATAAATTGAACTCTTTTTTGAACGTAATTGGACAAAGCCGAGTATAGCTTAAATAACTCAGGTGTGTCTTGGTACCACCTGTTATTTATTTTATGAAACATAAACGGTATTTCTTTCAAAACTTTCTTGTAAGCTTTTCTGATGGAGAAGGTTGTTTATCAGATTATCAGCGGCGGCGTATAATACGCACAACGAAATTCGGAACTTTTTTAACACATAATTAGCGGATTATATACAGGAAAATACGGTAGTCAAATTTTACAAATTTTAATAAATTTTTTTATTCAAAATATGAAAGAATAGTTTATTTAAATCTTTATTCTGATAAATAAGAACTTTTTGTAATTTAAGGGGTACTAAATCGGATCATTAAACGACATGTCTTTTTTCTCAGATATGGTCAACGGAATAATATGTAAGTACCAAATTCCCTAGCTTCTAATATTACATAGATTGTGGTGATCAAAATTTAAATTGTAAAACTACACCTGAAAGTTATTTTTTTTAATTGAAGTATCATATTCATATTACGAAATGTCTTCGGAAATCATATATCATGACATATATTTACGACAGTTGTCTTCATTGAAAACCATTCAACAGAAAATTAAATCTTACAAGAAAATTTTTTTCATGAGAAACAAAATTAAATATAAGCTAAGAGATATTATGAAAGAATATAAATTATTGAGTATCAAGTAAACGATGAATTATTTAAAAAAATGCATGCGTGATATAAATCTATTTTAATTATTATTTACTTTAAATATTTGTAAATTCAATAGTTATTGATAATACTAATAATAATCTTAAGCAGTTATCGCGAGTTGTAATGAAAGTTTTCCACCATAAAACTTTCTTAAAGTTTGATGAAATCTTTATGAAGGTAGTAATCACCTACAAAACCTGATTTTTTCTGCAAACATTTTCGTTGTTTTTTAGTGTTTGGACGAGAAACTTGGCGACAGCGAGTTCAAAAACAAATCACTCTCAATGCAGATGTCCTGTGAGGAATCGAAGTAAAAAGTATCTACAGGTGTAAAAAAATGAAAATGAAGATATGATGTCGGGGTTATAAAGTGGGTGCGTCAAAAAAAATTCCATAAGAGTATACAGAGTCCAGTCAGTCAATGAAGATACATGTGGTCTTGTGTTATTCTAATGTTACAGTATCTTCTTTCGGCAGAACTCATTTCGACTCTTGGATTTGATAGCAACATCAACACTGTTTAGCATCTCATTGTACACCTTTTTGATGGTTTTACCTTTTCCAAATATTATTTGTATATAATACAGAACACCAGTAGCTCAGTAGCTTCACGCGGCTTTCTGTTAAGATCAGCAAAGTGAAGCATCATTTGTCGTTGGTCATAATTGGGAGGGTGACCACATTCTAACTGATTGGGTTTCTGGAGCTCTGTGGGTTGGGAATGTGTCCACGTTAATCTGTGACGTCCAAAGTCCTTCCGCTGGTGTGATGTAAATGTAGAGAGGAGGGTGCCAGCACAAGTGTGACCTGATCACCTGAATGCGGCTAAAAATTACGAGACACTTGGTGATGGGCAAATAATTTAAACCCGTTAACCTTAAGGTACAGTACAAGGCTCCATTGCACTTCTATGTATATATGTAGATAATACCACGGCATTCCTACCAGACACAAAGCATGATGTTTTTGTTAATCAAATTGCGCTCAGTGGCTACCGTGTGGCTCACTAAGCGCAGACCACCCCTCTTTTGGCTTTTGTTGAAGTAAATCCATTTTTCATCGTAATGAGTGACGATCCGATCCAGAATTTTGTCCTTGGGTTGATATTTCAGCAGGTAAGCACAGGCCTGAGCACGTCTGTTTTTATCTGTTTGAATTAGCTAGTGATTGAACATGTACGTTAAGTTTATGCAACGCAGCGCGTCTAATGGACCGTCTCATTAATTAAGTCTCTAATTGACGTCTTAACTCCTTTCTCGAGTGGTTGAATACAGATTTTCTTTCTCAAGTTCTCCCAGACGGGCCTCATCAGTAGACTGTCCAGAGGGCTATGTTTCTTGAATGTCATTGTTTTTAACTTTCGGTACTAAATCTTTATGGTACTATGAAAATTTGGTACCAATAGTTATATCAAAAACTGTACGCATTATTTTGTGACATTCTGTTACTGATTTTTCGCAACAGCATTGCAAGTAAATAATAGGTTTAATTTGACCGCGGGATAATTTCATTTTAGATACTTAATGATAACGATATATTTTTTTTAGATTTTGCAACAGTGTTCTGAAGCGAGTCTTCTTTCAAGTACCAAAAACCGTCTGCCAAAATATAAGCAAACAAACCAACATAAACTATTTATGCAGACAAAATTAGCAATGGTGGGAGGAACTTTTGATACAACCCGATACTTATGTTCATCTATAATCTCATACTATTTACTAAATTCCAAATTTTTAACGATATAAATTATGTAAACACATTTCATGGAATTTTACTCATTTATTACATTTTGAAAAATATTTAATGGAAAACTTTAATGGCCGTATTCACCAACCTGAGTTAAACGAGGCTTCAGGGTAAAGGGCGAGTTAAGTCATGAAACGTTATTCACCACGACAAAAACAGTGATTAACTCGCCAATATGTATCCCTAGAATAACCCTACGATTTCGGAGTGTTAACGCCGAGTCAGCAAACAATGGTGGATTTAAGCGATATGTTTGTTGACATTGATGTGCAAGATTTGCAAAATCTTGAATTAATGGAAAGGAGCGAGATGTGTGTATGTAAGTAGGAAAAATGATTTTGAAACTTTTTAGTCATTAGTGTCGCAATTTCTAATGGTGTAAAATTTAATCTTTTGTCCATCTTGACGAAACACTATCCTGCTCGCTACAAAGCTTTGTTTACATTTTTTGCTATCCAATCAGAAGCCGTCTTACATGTCGTGTTCGGTTAACTCCAAAGTTGTTTTACACGGGGATTTCTTCGCTTCGTGAATAAGAATCGGCGAGTCATGTTAGAGTTGAGTTATATCCGAGTTAGGCTACACTCAAGTTTACCCGGGTTTGGTGAATACGGCCGTAAATATCTTTAATGAGGAAAAACTTTAAAATAAATTTAATAAACTGTTTAAACTATAATTTTCTATTTTTACTGAAAAATCACTGAACGATAAATTAGCTCAAAATGATCAGTTTTTCGATAAACATGTAAAGTTCATTATTGAAATAATGTACTTTTCTTCCTTTTTCTTAACATTTTTATTCCTTATTATTATCTAAATTTTTCTTTTTATCATTTTATTTATTATGAAAAATTTAAGGTTAATTTCAGAAAAAATGTTTAAAGAAAACAATATTTTGCTTATTTTTAATTTTTTGCTTAAAATAATTATTTAGCATTTGAGATCGTTATTATATTACGAAACGTAAAACATATCCGCAAGTAACTTTTATTTTCAAAAAAGCTGTTTCACTATTGTAACTCCTGCCACATTTCGGTGAAAATGCGCTTTAGGTCCCCTACTCTGCCAACTTGGCGAAAGTGTGCTGTGGGTCCCGTACTTTTTCAGAAACGCTGTTGCCATGGAGATAATGGAATACGATTTTTAACGGTTTTAAACTAATTAGCAACCAATGAAAATGACCGATTTTTCAAACTGAACTAATTAACGACCAATAAAAATGCTAAAAAAAAAAAATTAATGAGCATGCGCGAAAAAGCGCAAATTATTTCCTCCGGTGGTTGCCATAAAGAGCTCATTAGGTTTAAAAGCGTCTGGTTTACCACGCTTGGTGCATTTATCGCCAAGTTGGCAGAGTAGGGGACCAAAAGCGCAGATTAACGCACATTTCTATTTATAAATAAAATTTTAAAATAATTTCAAAATAAATATTTTACTCTAGTAGTTTGAAGAGGATTTGAATACGTAATACCCGATTTATTCTGCGATTATTATCTTCATTAAATCTTTAAAATACAAGAAAGTTTTGTGTACCCAAAGTAGCATATAATTTATATTCATGTAGCAACCTAAACCCTTTTATCAAATTTTTATACATTTCAAATAAGCGATTTCTGAAGCAGATATCTTTTTTAAGTAAAATATTTCAAGTTATGATGCAGAACAGCTGTATGTATACATACTAGTGCAGGTGAGATCTGGACTGTAACTTAAGATTAACGGGTTTGAAGTACTGGCTTATCACCAAGCGTCTTATAAACTTGACATACGGTTGAGTGACGAGGTCACACCTGAGCTGGCGCCCTCCTCTCCACGCCACTCCAGCGGAAGGACTTTGGAGGTCATAGATTAACGTAGACACGGTTCAACCCACAAAGCGGCGTATAGCTATAGAGCCGCTGGAACTTATGTATGGAAACGGTATTCTTATTCTGTTAATGAGAAAGTTGTTACCAAAAGTTCATTTCTGTTTTCGGAGTATATTTGAGAAGTTGATACATACTTATTCCATCGCCCATTTAAGGGTAAAAAAAGTCACCAAAGTTAATTAGAGCCAAATGTTGCAATTAAATGTGACAGGGCTGTCTGAACTACTTCATAAACATGATTTTATATTAGACGGGGAAAGTTTTTTGGCATTAAAGCGTGACATTTGGCGATATATATATTTTTAGTGGAAATAGTTGATGGAATAATACTAAGTTATTTAGTGAAGGATTTTTATTTATAAAGAACTTTCGAAATATGATGAAATATATGTGGAATATTAAGTATTAATTGTGAAACATTGTAATTTTTATAAAGTAATTGATATAATAATTTAAAAAAATTACA
>JAPDSC010083301.1:0-41203 GCA_026290005.1 Latrodectus geometricus | reverse complement strand
ATTTATTAAAACTATTTATTAAAATTGAAGAAAGTAAGAAAGATTGACGTGGAAAAAATTTAATGGGAGATATCACAGAAAAGTAAGATAAGAACATGAAATAATTTATCAAAAATCATGTCACTTATTTTGGTTTATTTGAATCAAGTTCTTCAATGCATTTGTCAATTAAGAGATGAAAAATTAATGAAATTATTTTAGGTATCCATAATAAAAAATGATTTAAAAGTATAAAAAGCTAAACAAATTTATTTATATTTTTAATGTAAAAAATAATTTATTTTTTATTATCAAAATAATAATCGAAGATAATTTAATAGTAAAGAGTTTATATTTTTTGTTGTCTGTTGCATTCTTTGCTGTTTGGAAATTATGATTTTTTAAAGTTTTAAATTAATTATTTTTTAATTATTTATTTACAACTAATTAATTATTTACTATAAAAATAATTAAAATTAATTATTTTTAAAGACAAATTAATAATCATTTTTTTAATTTTCAGTAAAATGCTTCACATGCATTTTAAAATTGGGAAATTTATTCTGGCATAATACACAGCAGTGAAAAATATATTTAGTATTTTGTAGAGCAATAAAGAGTGAATTTATAAAATATAAAATTTAGTGAGATGATTGATATAAATATTTACAATAAAATTTTACATGAATTAACTATTGCTCTTCTTTCCTGACAATAACTGACACTTGTATTTTGGTGTTGTGAAATTCTTCATTTTCTTTTCATTTTTACTCTTCGAATATATTCATAAAGTGTCTTATATTATTATACATGTCTATATGTAAGTACATATACATTTATAAATAAATACAAATGTATTCATAATATAAAACACGTTAATAAATTTCTGCAAAAATTTTGATTCTAAGCAAAAATGTAATTCATAACTAAAAAAGAATGTTTTAAGACATTTTGATAATGAATCCACAATTGATTTTTGAAGTATACAACTATCATTTTTATTTCTTCGATGGACAAACCTGGAAACAAATACCAAATATTTTTATTGATTGACATTATAAATAAATAAGAAATGAAATTCTATAAGACAATCTAATTTGGAATTCATGAAACTATATAATGCACTGAAATTTTTTATTTAATTGGGTATGATAATTATGATGAAAGAAAAGTTGAGGTAATTTGAAAACTGAGCTTCATTGTTCATTCCTAATTAGAAATTAATGACAGTATGCAAGAAACTCTCCATTATTAAGCTTAATTACTTAGTTTTTACATATTTATGAGGAATATTTCGACACTGCTTTGTTAGATAACTTGAAAGAATTACTTTTTGAGATTTTCGTATCTATTACAAAATTTTAAGTTGCTTTATTACTTACAGTTTCTGATTTTGTTTTTAAAGATAAATCTAATAAACATCCCATTAAAATAAAATAAATATAAAAATAATTTTATAATTTGTTTAGTTTTAGTAATAATTTTAAAAACTTGAAATTATTAAATTAAGATATTAAGCTATAATATATCTTCTGTGTACAGTTTTAATCTTAATTTAATAATTCATAAATTATCCTAAATTATTTTATGCATTTGAATATCGTTCAATGCACACAACTATATTATTATTATTATTCTTATACACAGTTACATTGAAATTTATGATAGAAATATTTGGTAAGAAAACTACCCCATTTATAATAAAAAACAGCATATCTATATAAATTTAGTTTATAAAAAATGAGAACTATTTATAAATAAGTTAAAAGTAATATGTACACATAATTTGAAAAAGATCATAAAATAAGAAAATTATTAGGTAACTATCAATTAAGTAGATTTTAATTGATATAATTTTGTAATAATGTGTTTTGAGATAAATAATTAAAACTCCTTTTGTTATGTTATCAAATAACTTAGAGTATCCTCAATTTGTAAGTAAATTTAAACATTATTTAACGTGAAGATTGTATATTCTCATTAAAGCATATAATATTGAATATTTTTTATTAGCTAATACAAAGTCTTACTATTTATGTCGTCTATTAGGTTGAAAAAGTTAATCGATTGTTAATGTATTTATATACATAAATACGTAAACCGTATCTAAAAAAATGATTATATTATTAAGTGATATTGTTTCCTTAACAGTATTACAATATGAGTGAGGATTAAAAAATCTATCATCTCTCTCTCTCCATTGATATAATTTCCAAAAATTTAGAAAAGAGTTTTGGAAATTATTACTTTGTTCAATATTATTACGCTGTAAATCAATGGATTCATTATATAAACGTTGAACCAACAACGAAACATCTCAGTGCAGGGGGCAAAAGTCTGAGAGTAACTCAACTACTTAAAGTAAATCGGAAGAGCGAGTAACTTTTTTTGTGAATTGCAAGAAGTTTAATGAAACTTCAATAAAAATCTTATGCACTTTCGCAATAAGTTCAAGTGAAAAAATTGTCAATCCTAAATGCTTCCAGTTTCTTCAAACTTTTATAACGAATCTGGTACACTTCTTGTCTTAGTTTAGGTCAAGGAAATACGATTTCACTGATAAGTCTTACCATGTAGTTTAATACATAAATTACTTTCTGTTTCGGCAGCATTCTCAACGTTCAGATCAAGCAACATTATCATTTGTTTCAATATTACCATTATTTTGTTGACCCAAACGAAAAGCTGACCAAAGAAGGTTTTATAAAGGATTTCAAGCAAGCAATGTTTGCACGTTGTGTTCTGTAACTCATGCTTGTAATTCCAATCCTGCGAATTATACAAAATGTTTCAAAGATTTTTTTCTTCACACAAATTCCATCACATGCTAATCATGATGTTTAAATGTAATGCCATTTATGCTTCTTAAATATGGTGGAAAATTTTCTCAATGAAAAAGAAGTGTTTTCATTCGAAAATTTCCAAATTATCTACCTATAACAGCCAGCCTTGTGCTGTTTTAAAATCATTGTCATATTTACTATCAGCCACTCATGAAAATTGTCTTTTGGGACGATAATAAGGAAATAATATTTATACAATGAGATTTAATAAAAATAGTATGAAATATAATAGATTAAGTGTAAGTTAATGAAACACATGAAAGTTTAATTGATTGATAATGAATCAACACTTTAAGACATTTCTTTAAAGGTTGTGTAGAGGATTCAGATTAGATTACATAATTAAACTCTTTTTTAAATTATTAATATAAGATTGACAGCTACTTTAGGTAATATTTTATAATTTAATATATATTTTTTGTTATCACATCACTTTTAATAAGGTATTACTTTTAAAAGATAATGAAATAAGAAAAAATTATCTCTTTGCTTGCAATATGATTTTCAGAAATATCAAAACGGGATATAATAACATTGTGCTTAAGTAAAGGATGCTATATTCACAAATAGTTTATAAAATCAAATGTTCTGAAGATTTGATGAAATTATCTTAATTTATTATACATCAAATAGAAAATATCATCTGAATAAAATGTTATTTTATGATCTGAAATAGGAGATTCAGATATGAATAATTGATAACAATATCAGAGTTTTGAGATCTGTTGTTATATATTTACAAATTTACACAAATGAAACAGCAGAATTTCAAATATTATTATTTTGAGTGAAACTAAGCAATATATATATATTTGGGCAATATCTTTACATAAAACAGTGTTTGTTTGAATTTTGAATTTCAAATTAAATGTTAAGTGGCTTTTGCGAAGTAAAATATTCGAGAAACTGAAACTAATTTGTTAAATAATTCATATAAGTTTTATGTTTTGAATTATGATTTTAAAATGAATACATTCATGAATTTGAAATTACAGATAGTACAAGTATTAACAGATAAATTTAAATAAATTGATATTTTAAATTATCCAGAAGTGAATCATTTTAAATCAATGGTTCAAAACACTATAAAAGCTTTAGTTAAAATGATCATGACAGACTTTCCATTCTGTGTTAAAAAAATATAAAAATATTCAAAATTGTAGAATAAAAATACAAATGTAATTTTAAATCTTTAAGCACTTACAAATCATACTTATTACAATTATTCTGAATTATTTAAACGCACTTTTCATATTTAAATTAAATTACTAGATTTCGTTTTATTTCATTTAGAATATGGCTTACTTTCAAAAATGCGTTTTATAGAAATCAATTTCATGCGCATTATATAGATGCAGAGAACATGTATTAAATAAATGAATATTCATTAATAAATTAAATTCAAAATTCAAAAGTCATGAATTAAAAGTGTTTCAATGAATTTATCTATTATATAGTAATTTATTTGTATTTTTTCTAGTATATTTTATAAACAAATGTTTTTTATTTAGAATACAAATATTTCTAATTCATAATTATATTCAATAAGGTTCTTATTCATTAAAAACTCTAAAAAAACTGCAATAGAATTTTCTCATTTTATTTCATCTTTTCTTCACTTCCACTTAAAGGTATGATAACTTTTCTCTCTTCTACAGCTCAAATAATTCTCATCATTTATGTACAGAAATCAATATTCTTAATGGACACATGTTATTTCTCAAGATAACGTTCATAGTAATACTTCTAAATAACTCCATTTCTTTCACAACTCAGTTATTTTGGAAGTATATAGACATTGCTTTAAATGCTTTTGATTTACTTCTGTTGTAAATAAATTGTTTACTATTATTAATTCGAAAATTGCTTAGTTAAATGTATTTAAATGATTAAGTTAAACAAATCTGGATGAGCTCTTAAATTTATTTCAGTCCTACCGTAAAATGTATTCAATGATTCAGTTTGCATGCACTTAAATAAGCATCAGGTTTTTTATTATTTATAGGAACTATATATTATTTGTCAAAATTCATTAATAAGGAAAATTTATGAATTCGGTATAGATTGCATGGGGCATTGCATATATAATGTTTTGTGGCAAATATATGAACTTATTTTCTAAGAATTCCTAAATATTTTAATTTCATAATAATTAGTAAAAAATACTAGAAAAATTATAGATATATTATACTATCTAAAAAAATACTAGAAAAAATATGAAAAAAATGATATGATGAGTTTTAGGTAACAATAGTAACCTTAATAGTAATAATAACCTTAATAGCAATAGTAACCTTAATAGTATTACAATAGTAACCTTAATAGTAATAGATAAGCCTATGCTTAAAATTTTCAAATGTTTTATATTTGGCTAATATGATTCTGCAAATAGATTGTAAACAATTATTAGGTATTACGTCATCTTTATAATTTCTAGCTGAAGAATACAAAAGTTTCCTGTTTTAGCACTAAAATAACTTATTTTATACTTATACTTTATCAATAGAAGAATAAGTCATTAAATTTTAAGTAAATTTTGTGTACATATTTTGAATGATTAGTAACAATAGTAACCTTTACCGAAAGTAACAATTTCTCTTTTTCGTCTAATTATGGAGTAGAAATGTGATTGGAAGAAATTTACAAGTACAAAAGTTTATGCAAAATTTAAAACTGTTCCATAATGAATGGAGAATGGTGGCAAACTAGTCATTCGTCAACTATTTATAAGACATTTTCATTGTAAAAAAAATCAGCAGAATATCTGGATTAAGATAACAATCGAATGTGCTGTTATCAAGGCATATTAGCACAGTGAGGGTAAAATACAGTCTGACCTTGTCATACTAAAGTATAACATTAATGAAGCTTAATTGGATAAGGAAACGTCACGCTCTAAGTACTTAAATCATATAAAGATTGATGATCAAAATGTGAATGAAATATGCCTGAGACATATATCTAATGACACCCTATACAATACTGTTGGGGATAAAGAAACTAAGACATCGAATACACTAACAATATCATGATATTGCATATAGATATCACGATATTGCTTATAGAACAAAGATTTGCTAGCTACAGACAACGTAACTCCAGTCCTTTGTCAGGTTAATTTTTGATTAAAATATTAAAAATGTTTCTGACTGCGTTGTAATATCATGGTAACCTAAGTCATAATTACTAAGCTCACATTTCTTTTTTCTGCAATTGTTGTCAAAAATGGCCTTTTCAGACTCAAGGTTTGAAATATGTCTGTAGAAATTTTTAACGTCATGAAGGTAACATGTCTGCCTTCTTAGGTATTATGAAAGGGCTATTAGTCTTCCAAAATTTTTTTATGATTCTCCTGAAGCTATCATTTCCATATCTTTAGACAGCTATTGAAGAGAGTGAATAGCTTTATTGTTGTATATAGGATGAATTCTTAGATTTAATTTAATAAGTTAGCAAAAATCATTAAATTACAAAGTCAAGAACAGGCTAGTAAGCATTTCTTATTTTTATGAAGGAAAATGATAACTGTTTTAAGAGCAATCATTTAAATACTTGAAACGTCTTTATGAGAAGCTTACTGAAAAAATTCTATTAATCATAATATAGTATTTACTTTTGTATACATAACTATCTGTTAATTTTCCTAAATGCTTTGAAAAGTCAATCAATATCATATTACAATATATTCTCCTGTCATGACACTTTCACATGCTTCTTACTAGGGGTTGTCCTTTTAATAGTCAGCAATGAACTAAAAGATTAAACTCACACATTCTTTGTTTCTAAAAATACTTAAACTACTTAATTAAAATGTGAGAATTAACGAGTTTTTTATTATCGTGTTCTCATAGGATCACATAATTGTTCAACATATGTTTTAATGAATCATATATTACGTGTTTGTTAATTCTGGATCAAAGCAAAATAGGGGTTATTTTTCTTTTCTTTGAGTTCATGAATTTAGCTACAGATTCTACGTCTACACACTCAATTAGAATGAGATCTATTCTAATTAAGTCCGAACACGTTATATTGATTGAACTTAATGCATTTATTGATTAAGGAGAAGGGGATCTTATGAATTACTTTATCATTACATTCAAAATTATGAAATAAAAATTTTCATGCTTTGATTTCTTTGGAAAATATTTTATTATACATTCATTTGGTTGAGAAAATAAAGGTCTAAATTATTAATTTCATTCGAATTATCATTCGTACAAAAATGTCGTAATTGATTTTTACACCATAATTTTTATTACCTAAATGATGATTAAATATTTCAATGTCATGAGAAATTCTTAGCATAAAAGCTTTAAAATTCACATATTTAAATTAGAAAAGGCTTATAAAAATTCTGTGAATTTTAGAGAAAAAAAGTGTTGCTTACTCTTACCTTCTTGATATTTTCTGTTTGGAATTAACAATTTGAAAAATGCAAGTGAAATAGATAACGCAAAACGTATCGTTTCATATAATAAAAAATTTTTCATTCATTTATATAAGAAATTATTTTCAGTATTACTTGATCAAAAATTGTATTAACAATATTATTTGAATTTCGCTATCTACTGAAAATGCGTTCTTCATAGATATTGTATGCTAAATCGTCAACATTATTTAAAAAGCGACATTTTACATTGAGAGAGACGATTTTATATTCATAGTAAACCAGTATATTCGATATTGAATTAAAATTTTAAGTACCATAGTTACTTGATAAAAAGGTGTTTTGATGAAAATGTGATGTCCCCCCCTCAACAGCTCTTCTAGATTGTTGGAGTACGATACGTAAGATCAGGCAGAGGAAAAGCATGATTTCAGGGAAACTCAGGCCTGATAAGGAACTATTAGTTTTATTTTACATTTGTATATCTTTCAGAGCTTTCATTTGGTCTATCAGTTTCTTACTTTATATATATATATACATATTGCTTTCAACTGTTTTTGTAGATGATTAGATGATGAATAGATGAATGAATATTTCATGAATTGTTCATTCAACTTTCTATATTCAATGTCGTTTATTGGTTGAAAGATACTCGAAAATATTGTAATAAAATTATTTGTTGTGTTTTTAGAATGTTTTTCTAATGTCTTTTAGACTTCGATAGATATTTTTGGAAATCCAACCATTTCCACATTTCATGCACAGAAATTTATAAAGGGAATTTATATTTATTATCTTCTGTGTATAACCATACGATATTCAATTGAAATACAATAATTTAATGTAGAAGCAGAAAAAATACCAGAGTAAAAATTTAATAAATGAAAATTTATGAGTTCAGTATAGATTGCATGGGACACTGCATGTATAATGTTTTATGGCAAACAAATGAAACATATTTTCTAAGAATTCCTGAATATTTCAATTATATTTCTCATAGATATGAAACAAAATACTAGAAAAATTATGAAAAAAAATGATATGACGTGTTTTAAGAAATATTTTAGAAAAACAGATACTTAAAATTTTTATATGTTTTATATTTGGCTAATATGATTCTGAGAATATTGTAAACATAGTCCTGCATACTAATAACAAAATTTAAGAAAAAATCAAAATTTAATTAAATTTTTTTGAATTTATTTATTAAAACATATATTTTGATAAATGCACTTAGTTAAGTATAATTTCAGTAAATACAAGTGATTATTATAAATTATCTGAGGTATTATGTCATTCTTGAAATTTCTAGCCAAAGAATACAAAAGTTTCCTGATTTAGCACTAAAATAACTTATTTTATACTCATACTTTATCAATAGAAGAATAAGTCATTAAATTTTAAGTAAATTTTAGTACACATTTTGAATGATTAGTAACAATAGTAACCTTTACCGAAAGTAACAATTTCTCTTTTTCATCTAATTATGGAGTAGAAAGTGATTGGATGAAATTTACAGGTACAAAAATTTATGCAAATTCAAAACTGTGCCCCAGTTCATAGACCATAATGAATGGAGAATGCTGGCAAACCAGTCATTTGACAACTATTTATAACACATTTTCATTGGAGAAAAATCTGGAGAATATCTCAAGAGTACAATCGAATGTATTGTTATCAAAGCATATTAGTACAGCCAGGGAAAAATATAGTCGAGTATTGACATACTATAGAATAACATTGATGAAGCTTAGTTGGATAAGGAAATGTCACGATCTAAGTGCTTAAATCGTATATTTATTGATTATCAAAATGTGAATTAAATATTCATGAGACATGTATCTAATGAAACCCTATACAAATACAGTTGAGGATAAAGAAAGCACTAAGACATCGAATACGTTAACAATATGTTTTTTTCCCGATGCCACAAAGTACAGATGCGATTATCATGACGTTGCATATAGAACAAAGATTTGCTAATTCGGTCACAGTCCACGTGAAGAGGTCGAGGCCAATTTTAGATTGAGCACTGGTCATGACTGCCCAACTGAACACCTTAAGAAAATTGGCATCTTGACCAATAGTCTTTGCCCTATCTGTAAGGTAGACAATATAAATAGGGAACATCTACTCGTCTTGCTCGGGCCTGGACCCTACTCTTCAACAAAGTGGTGATGTTTGCAAGTTATATTGGATGGCGAGGGATCGCATGTCCTGACCACTTACATGCTCGCCTTCTAGCATTTTAAACTTTGAAATTTTTAGACTTTTTTAATCTTTTGAAATTTTAGAATTTTAATTGTTATATGCTAGTTTTCACCTTTTTTTCTCTCTTTTATTGTAATTTAAATGTGTTTGCGAGTGGCCATATGTTGATGTATTGGGTTCTTTTTAGCCACATGTAACAACAACAATATAACAACAAGATTTGTTAGTTACAGACAACGTAACTCTAATCCTTTGTCAGGTTAATTTTTGATTAAACTATTAAAAAAGCTTCTGACTGCATTGTAATATCATGGTAACCTAAGCCATAATTACCAAGCTCACAATTCTTGTTGTAAAAATGGAATTTTCAGACTCAATGTTTGAAATATATCTGTAGAATTTCTTCACGTCATGAAGGTAACATGTCTGCCTTCTTAGCGATTATGAAGGGACTGTTAGTCCTCCTTAATCTTTTTCTTAGGATTCTCCTCAAGCCCTCATTTCCATATCTTTAGACAGCTATTGAAGAGAATGAACAGCTTTATTGCTGTATGGTGTAAGCTTTATTGGATGGATTCTTAGATTTAATTTAATAAATTAGCAAAAATTATTAAATTACAAAGTCAAGAGGATGCTAGTCAGCATTTCTTATTTTTATAAAGGAAGATGATAACTTTTTTAAGCACAAAAATTTAAATACTTGAAACTTCTTTATGAGAAACTTAACTGCAAAAACTCCATCAATAATATAGTATTTACTTTTATATGCATAACTATCTGTTAATTTTCATAAATGCTTTGAAAAGTCAGCCCATATCATATTACAATACATCCTTCTTGTTATCTCACTTTCACATACCTCATACTTGGGGTTGTCCTTTTAATAGTGAGTAATGTACTAAAAGATTAAACTCACACATTCTTTGCTTTTAAATACTTAAACTATTTTATTAAAATGAGAATTAACGAGTTTTATGTTACCGTATTCTCATAGGTTCACATATGTTTTAATGCATTAAAGATTACGTATTTGATAATTCTGGATCAAAGTAAAGTATGGGTTATTTTTCTTTTCTTTGAGCTCATGAGTTTAGCTACAGATTCTACGTCTACAGACTCAATTACAATGAAAGCTATTCTAATTGAGTCCGAACACGTTATATTGATTGAACTTTCCATCAAGGAGAAGGGGATTTTTTGAATTACTTTATCATTACATTCAAAATTATGAAATAAACATTTTCATACAGTATATTTTGGAAAAAATGTATTATATATTCCTTTAATTAAGCAAATGAAAGTCTAAATAATTAATTTCACTCACACTGTCATTCGTACAAAAATGTCGTATTTGATTTTTACCCCATAATTCTTATAAGCAAAATGATGATTAAATTTTCAATGTCATGAGAAGTTTTTAGTATAAAGGATTTAAAATTCATATATTTAAATTAGAAAAGGCTTATAAGAAATCTGTGTATTTTAGAGAAAAAAAGTGTTGCTCACTTTTATCTTCTTGATATTTTTGTATGGCAATAATAATTTTGAAAAATGTAATTAAAATGGGAAACGCAAAACGTATCGTTTCATATAATTTAAAAATTTTATTCACTTGTGTAAGAAATTATTTTTAGTATTATTAGGTAAAAATTTGTATTAACAATAGTATTCGAATTTCGCTATCTACTGAAAATGCGTTCGTCATAGATATTGTATGCTAAAATGTCAATATTATTTAAAAAGTGACATTTTACATTGAGAGAAACGATTTTATATTCATAGTAAACCAGTATATTCGATATTGAATTAAAATTTTAAGTACCATAGTTACTTGATAAAAAGGTGTTTGGATGAAAATGTGATGTCCCCCCCCTCAACAGCGCTTCTAGAGATGTTGGAGTACGATATGTAAGATCAGGCAGAGGAAAAGCATGATTTCAGGGAAATTCAGGCCTGATAAGGAACTATTAGTTTTATTTTACATTTGTATATCTTTCAGAGCTTTCATTTGGTTTGGCTTTCATATATATATATATATATATATATATATTGCTTTCAACTGTTTTTGTAGATGATTAGATGATGAATAGATAAATGAATATTTCATGAATTGTTCATTCAACTTTCCATATTCAATGTCGTCTATTGGTTGAAAGATACTCGAAAATATTGTAATAAAATTATTTGTTGTGTTTTTAGAATGTTTTTTTAATGTCTTTTGGACTTTGATAGATATTTTTGGAAATCCCACCATTTCCACATTTCATGCACAGAAATTTATAAAGGGAATTTATATTTATTATCTTCTGTGTATAACCATACGATATTCAATTGAAATAAAATAATTTAATGTAGAAGAAGAAAAAATACCAGAGGTAAATTTGTATTTTTATAACATTAAGTTTTATTGTTTTCCAATAAGTTTTATTGTTTTTCAATAAAAGTGGTTACACGTAAATTTAAAATGATATCAGATAAAAAAATGGAAATAAAATAAAAATCTTAAAAATAGGAAATTCAAATTAACTTTAAACTAATGATGTTTATCAAAAATAACTATTTGACGTTAAACGTGCCTTAAAACGACAGCTTTGTAAAAGTTGGCTAATATCAATGTATGATAAATTGATTTATTATTTAATTCATTAACGAATATTGAATAAATTGATTATTTCTTGACTTATCATGTATTTTTATTTATACGAATGTGCTTACTAAAGCTCAGACAGCTGAGCTTAAAGAAATGTAGAAACTAGTAAAATTCTTATTGGCCTTTGTTTGATTTTCCTTTTCTTTATAAGAGAAATTACCAAATTTCTTTGTAATACAATTTCTGTCACAATTCTGCAAGTGACCAAACAACAAATGATCACGTTTTCACACATTTGTTATAACTACTAGTTCTTATTTGAGGGTGATTAAATTTTTTGATGAAAAATTATCTTTTCTCATTGAGCTCAAAGAGGAAAAAAAAAAAAAAAAAAAAAAAACACCAGCACTATTATTTCTGTACCATTTAACATTTCATAGTTGTATATTTGCTTTAAGATGCTGGTTTAGAATGTTTAAAATTGACCATTGATGACTGATTTTAGGAATATATAATATAGAATTTTAAAAGTTCATTACATTGTACAGAAAAGAAAATTAACATTTTATCACTATTATATATTAAAATGCTCTAACTCTATCTGAAAGTTTACTTAATACAAAATTATTAACGTTAACTTTTTGTTAAAGAATGTATAATTATAATAATTCTATCTACGATATAATTTAAGAAATTTATTGCACAGATTAAAAATAAACTTTGGAAGGAAATTTATATCAATTATCTTCTTTCAAAAAGCTATCCTGAAATGTTTATTATATAATAATTCAGAACCTTTCAAAAACACAAACAAACTATTACATTTTATGATACATTTATTTGAAAAACTATCTAAAAAATTTACGTATAAGGCTAATATGCAAATTTTAATTTATTGATAAAATTATATTAAAATATATTTGTGTTACTTTGAGTGTGTTAATAAGAATGTACTAAGTATTTATTCTGTACGTTATAAATTTTAATATTAAAGATCATGTAACTCCTTTTATATCAAATACTTTGAAACGAAATTTGCATAAATGATGCTAGTCACGTAACCAGCAGATCTATGGAAAATTCCTAGAAAGACTGCAGACTTTCTAATGAAGCTTTGTTTATTATCATTTGCATTTCCAGTTTGCATGAAATGCAAACAAAATACTTGTTATAGAATACATGCAAGTTTTCAAATTAGATTTAATTTTATAATTTCATGAAGTAGAATATTTCTAAATAGAGATTAAAATAATTTCAATACAAATACATCAGTATTTAGGTGGCAGGTTCATAATGAAAAATATTTCTTCATCATGTGATAAATGCAATTTTGAAAGTTTTAAGTTCTGTGTGCATTTATAATGACTTATCCTTTAATGTTTACTGATATAGGAGCTTATCATTTTAAAAATAAGCAGAATAGTCTTGTGCTGAGCATTTCTAAAAATAGACCATTGTATTATATTACATATCCATGTTTTATCAAAAATACAAGATACAAGACATGAAATTTAAATTGAAGTGAGCTTTATAAGCAATTATGTGCATGATTCGTATAAATATTCTATTATATATCCCCATAAATACAATACACTATTAAATATGTATAATAACAAAATACCATATAGTAGAAATAAATAGCTATGCTTTTGTTTACGTGCTTAATTTCAAATAATCTAGAACTTATGATTAGGGAAATAATCATTTTAATATAAATATTCGTAAATTGTTAAGGCTATGCAGCTAATCATGCAAAAACTAAATATAGGTAGATTTAGACATAAATAAAATCATGTAGAATATATAATAATAAATATATTCATATATATATGTAAAATAAAAACAAAACTATATTTTTATTCACTATTAGCATTTTTTAAAATAAATTTGCAATCTAAACTCTATTTCTGTTAAGAAATTTAAAAAACTTAAATCATCACACAATGAGACATTTTTTCAGATTTTCTTTAAGCATATTAAGAAATGTCATTAAATATTTAATTACATTTTAAATCGAATAATGATTTAAAATGTAATTAAATATTCAATTTAATAATTAATTGAGCTGGTAGCCGAGAAGTCAGCATTATGATATTTAATTTTCAGTTTTGGCGTTTAATTGCTTCTTTATGTGTAAACTTTTATAGTTTATAGATGCACTTTATCCGAATATCTCCGTAAAATTAGTCAAAACAAAAATACAATCTTAGAGAGTAACGAACTTAATGAAATAAGTCAATCAAAAATCTAGAAGTGTAAATACAATAAACTCAGTGCAAATACTGAATCTTAATGCAATTTTACAATAACATGTATGTACTAGCTATTTATCCAAAAAGAAAAGATTATTATCATCAATTTACTATAGAATACTAAATTTTTGATAGGTATGAATTTTATCAAAAATGTTATCTTACTTAAAACAAAATAAAATTTAAAAAATGGTGAATCACTCAGAAATTTAACAATTTTTAAATAAAAATTATATCATTTTGTAGAATATTGGAACCAAACTTCAAACAGTTTTTATTTTATATATCATAAAATATTACACAATCACAGTGATTACTGTATAATCAGTTTAAATACTAAAATTGATATATTGAAAGTATAATGAAAAAAGTGATCCCACCCTCCATCTCAACAATTCAACCAATAATTAAGAATAAAAATACGTCATTAGATAACAACAATTATTTTTGAAGCTTGTTTAACGTTGTTTAATCTGATTCCAACTTTTAAATGCATTTGCTTATGAAGGACTGAAATAGAAATGAAAAATTTTTATTTCCTATGAGGAAATTCAATTGTAATATCACAACACATGAATTTAACATGTTAAGAAATGAGAGTAGGTGGAGACGGAATTGACCAATTCAATTTACATTATTTTCGAACAGATCATGACTTTATGTTTGGTAAGGGTTATGCAGTTTCTTTTTCCAGGTGACTAAGTAATTTCACAAGTAGTAGAAAGAATCAATTCATTAATATATATATATATATATATATATATATATATATGCAGTATTTACTTTATTTAAACATTTGTGATACATTTTTGTTTCTGCATTATTCACAGCAATTTTCTGAGCTGTAGTCATTACATTTTCTGTGTTATAAATTCTGAATTTTATTATTATCCCTTTTAACTATGATAATACTGACATTCATTTTTAATTTGATTTGAAATATTTTTTCTTAATGATAAACTTTTACCTGTCGATTTATTTTTACGCGAATTAACTTTATTTATCTCTCTCTTATTATTGTCTTTATTTCCCACATGGTTTCTTTAAAGAAAATTTCATAATTGATATTTTTTTTTAGCTTAAAGATATTTATAAAAAGTGTTTTTCGTCTCTTTATTAATCCATCAAGTTATTATTTAATAATAGTCAAAGGACAAAGATTATCAGGATTCTTTTCAGAATATGAATAAAGTTAATAGTATGACATTAATGGTATGTTATTTTTAAAATGATATTTATTGGCAACAATTACATTGAAGTTATGAAGAATCCGTTGACGGAAAGGAAATCGATGATAAGGTGGGTGTGGGGGGGGAACTGAGTGAATGAACGTTTTTGAACAGAACTCCCTCATACGAGGGTGTATGTACGACTTTCTCTTATAGATGACACCAACATCTAGGTCTTCCAATTTAGAGATTAAAGCCCGAGAAGATCCATAACCTGACTCCAAACACACCCAGTATTAATTTGGAATGAGAACATGAAGGATATTGCGACATATTTTACGACATATTTTACGTGCCCCAGTCGCCATTTGTGAACAAGACTGATTTCTGGATAATCGGGGATTTGAACTCACTACCTTCCGACAACGCGAACGTTGCCTTAACCAACTAAGTCACCTCAGTTCTATTAAAAATACCAACGGCATTCAGTGTTCCCAAGCACCCTTCTTAGTATAGATCACGCCCGATAATGCTTGACTTCGGTAATCGGACGAGAACCGGTATTTTCATCATGGTATGGCGAGTATTCTTTAAAACAATAAAAACTATAATAAACTACATAAAAAGAAATATCATTGGAAATGAATTTTCTTAGACTCTTATATGGTAATTTTTCTAATATGATTAAAAATATATCTGACCTAATTTATTATTTTTTGAGACACAAATTATTGTTTCATCATTCAAAATTTAAAATTATTTTAATAGAAACAAAAAAAAATTCTTAAAGTTGTGGTACTTTAATATAAAAACTTTTACTGTAAAAATGTGTGTGAAATGCTCCATTTCACGGCATATGAGCAATATTAAAAATATGGAAAATATTCGAAAAAATGAATATTTTTAATGAGACATAATTTCAAGTGATAATAGATGAAAGATTCAGGAGGGAACTGTTCTCAGTTCTCCAAGACTGCGGTGGTTTTATTTAGAGGACAGCTTGATGGACCATCACTATAGAATTAGAGCGATGGATTCTTCAAACTATATTTTGTGGATGATTCTGAATCAATCAATGATTTTTGAACTTTTAATAATTGTACAGTATGTTCTCAGTATGAGGACATTGTCAAGAAGTACTAAAGGTCCCGTGTCCTAAGCGCTAATGTTCAGCATTTGTATAAATGATTATAATATAAAATAAAGGATTTCATCCTCATATAGTTATAAATAAATGATTTTACCCTTATATATAAAATAAATGATTTCATCCTCATAATAATACGCTCATAATAATTTACCCTTATAATATTATAAATAAATGAATAAAATAAACAAGTATGCAATACTATATCTTTCTACCATGCTCTTACAATGATAATAAATCTACTAATCTCAAAAATTAATTATGTAATGCCTTGAGAAATTTTTTTTAATACTGTAATTTCTCCGTTCATATTGGGAACTGCCTTTTATAATCCTGTAAATGACAGGTTTTTCGCTAATCTTTGAAGTTCCATCACTTATTATAATTAAATAGCCTCCCAATTTTTAATCCAGATTTAAAGGTATTTTTGAAATTTTTCACCGCTTTTTTATTAATTATAATTTTAAAGCGGATTACTCAAGAAATTCACTACTTTTCAGAGTTTTTCAAGCTAATTTTTTCTTTTTAAAGCTATTATTTAAGCAATAATCTCATGAAACGAGTTTTTCGAATAACAATCTTTATTTACACTTACTTATTTCTTTTACTTTAAATTAGTAAAGGTTAAAATATTTCCCATGATAATTTTTAGGTAACTTATATATTGTGTTTGTATAAAATATATAGAAAATAATCAGTTAATAATTTTAATTAAAAAATTATTTAGGCTGCATAAAATTGAATTAATTTAAATTTTGGCCATCCACAAAAATGTTAAGAACAATTATACAAAATTTTGGAACACTGTAAATTATCAATACATTGCATTTTTAAACTAAAAAAATATCAATTATGAATTAAATCATTTGAATGATTTAAAAACAAATAAAATTTTAAAGAAGACCAACTATCACATTTGATTAATGTTATATTTGCTTGAAAGAAAAACTTCTTTTATAAATTTATTTAACTAGTCTTACGGCAAAATATATGGTAAGTATTTTGAAATTTATTCACAAATGAAGACGCCTATATATCCTGATTCAAAATATTTTTCTGAACTTTTTATTAATTTAAAATATTTTATTCAATTACAAAAATTATTAATTAAAACAACAACAATAAAAACAATATTTAACAACAAAATAAAAAAAAACATTAACAAAATGAAAATTAGTCAGATATTTGTATTTTAAATAATGCTGCTAAAATTCATATGAAATATTAAATTATAATTTATTTTCAGTAAAAATGTTGCTGAAAATTTAAATTAAAATTCTCATTATCAGAGCAACTTTTATTTGTATACATATTTTATTTCTTGTTTTTCTTGAAGACTTACGGAGCTATTTGAATATAATTAAAATACAGTAAAGAAGAGCTAAAGAACATTAATAACATTGTAAATGATTGCTCAGAATTTTTATTTCAATTAAGTACGTTAAATAAAATTATGCAGTTTTGAATTGTACCATTAGAAATTCAAATACAGAGTTCTTTTGTATGATATCACATAATGATGGAAACATCTCTTACAGAGGAATATTTATTAAATAACCTTTTTAGTTTTATTGTATAATTTCTTTTTTAATTCTTTAATTAACAGCAATTAATTTATTTAAATTGATGTTCTTTTTATACCATGCAAATTTTTAATTATAGATACAAAATGTATTTTTTTATAATGTATTAAATGTTTGTTTTCTAATCCGAAATTTTCAAGGTTTGCGAGAGAAATTCCGAAAACCACCCATAGTGACATTTTTTATATTCCAATAATTTTTCAAAATATGCTTCACTGATTTAATAGAGTACAGAGATATAAATTATACGTGAAAAGTACTTATACAAAAATATTTCGTTAGAATATAATGATTCAAATTGAGGATGGTTATTGAGATTATCATAATATTTAGAGTTGAATGTTGTAAAAATAAATGTGATAGAGAAAAATGTTTATCATTCTTTTGGAATAAATGAAAACCAACCCTGCTTTTGGAAATTTCAAGTTTAGAGCACATGAGTTTTCACAAACATGTTCAAAGGAAAGTGCTCTTTATTTATTCAAACGAGTACCGAAATCATTCTGAATCAGTCTCATTGTGATCCAGAAATTATAGGAAATGTATATTTTAACAGCTATTGCATCTGTAAAATGATATTTCACATTCAAACTTAGACTGGAAAATTGAAAGAAATCAATTTATTGAATAAGTAAATTTGCAAATAAACTTTTTAATAATATTTTTATAGAAATGTGCAAATTGAAAATAAATGCCTCACATATATTTATAGATCTTGTATCGTCTCGAAAATACTTAAATATCTTCATTGTACTATGCTCTTTAGCAAGTAAGCTCAGGATTAATGAATATTTTCGTATGATTGTTTCATCCTTGTACTAAATCATCTACAAGGTTTAATGTACTAGTATAAAACCTGACACAGATATTAACATATTTATTTTAATAAAAGTAAACTTTAACAGAAGCAACTGTGGGATCATACGTTATCAGTAAAGGAATAAATAAAATACAAAATCAGATAATTGTGAGTGCATAGAAAAGAATATCTTAACATCATACTGTGGATATTTGATAAGAGAGTTTCATGCACACGAGTTTTCTCGGCTGGGGGGAAAATATCAAATATTATCGTTAATGAGAGATTTTTATATGAAGTCGTTAAATAGCCGTTACAATAGTACCGCTTCATTTAATGCTATAAAATGACAAAGATATTCTTCCTTAAAATCTTTCATAAGTGTAGCTGCTCCCAGTTGTACCACTAATGAGGTCGGACTGAAATATCGAGATCTCTATTAAAATCTTTCGAAAATCTAAGCGATATCTTTAATAATATCTTAGCTCTAGTAAAAAATTAAAATAATTATCATGTATACATATTCCGTTCACTTCTTTTCACAGAATTATTTAAATATTGCTCTTTAAGATGTATAAAATTTCCATATGAAATGCATAAAAGAATACGGATAAAAAAGAAGTTAAATTAATATTAATTCCCATGATTGGATTTATAATTTCCCGATAGAAAATTTCACTATTTTACCTATATTATTATGAAAAATGTATCTTAAATTGGAAATAATCCAAAAATAGCTTTCAGAATTTAACTGCAATGAGAAATGTATGCAAAATATAAGCATTAGGAAACTTTCCATGAAGTAACTTTTATTAAGTTACTTTTTGATTATAATACTTCAGTTTAATTACTTTTAAATGAAATGCTTCCAAATTAAGTTTCAATAAACAAACTATTGTTTCACGAAATTAATTGAAACTTACAATCTGCTTCAAATTTTTTTTGCCAATTACTGAAATGATTACATAAACAAAATGGAGGAACAACTTTGATATACCCCCCCCCCCCCAAAAAAAAAAAAAAAAAAAAAACTACGTGCCAAATCTGGCACTCCGTGCGGACATTTTAGGGTTGGTGTTACCAATTTAGGTTTTTGCTGTTGCCAAATTTAGTATTTTCTTGTATTTTGTACCATTTTCTGAGTTTTTATTTTAAAGTTTTTTATGTATTAATTATTTGTATTTAGCGAGAATCCATCTTGGCGAGTAAAAAAAGGCGCCAAAATCAGGTATTATGGTTGGTATGGGGAAAAAAGTCGCCAAATTTCTGATTTGGGGGGTATATTAAAGTAGTTCCAAATTGGAGCAAAATATATATGTAATTAAGAAAACAATTAAAACAATTTTATTTAATAGATTTCTGATTTAAATCAGTTTATATTAACAGCATTAAAAATGAATAAAAAACTTATTTTTTTAACAAATTTGTATTGTCTAAAAAATTTTAAAAAATTGTTTTTACAGAGCTATTTTTAATGCATATTAAGTAATGTTAAATATCAGTAATAGATTCATAGGAAAGCTAATCTTTATTAGAGTCAGACAATGAAGGCACTGATGAATAAAAAACATGAGCAATTCAGGTGGAAAGTTGGTTTCACAAGCTTGTTTGTGAAATATAATTTAAAAATTGTTTTTTAATAATTCTTTTAAGGCTTCCAGACTTACCTCAAAATTTTCCGGTGGTTATATAAAATTTAATTAAACGAAGTTTTTTCCAGATACATGCAGAAACGTTGATTCTATAAAATAAATACTTACATTCATCGTGACACTGATTTATATGATTATCATTTTTCAGACCACATTCGGAAATAGTTCCAATATTAATTGTTGGATTATCATCTCAAGTTGTTCCTCAGCAACGTTTTTATTCTTAATACTGCAACAGAAGCGAATTTAGTTGTTTAAAATTGATTATTGCATAATTTAATTATATCAATAACATTCAATATATTTCAATGTGTAGCATAGATAGTATTTTCACAGTAAAAAGCTCTAAATTTACTTAGAGTTTTTAACTGTGATAACTATATGTGTATATCTATTTTTAATATGTCTTGAAAATATTCGGGTAAATTAACTAGAAAATATCAGATTTAGTTAGTTTAATAATACAATTGAAAACTTTATATTGTAGAAAATCATATAGAATATTTCAACTGAAAAATGCTTTTCATTTAGAAGTGGTTTAAGCTTTTAAATTCAAAGAAATTAATAGCAAGAACGAATTGAGATATTTATGAAAAGTTTGTGCTTATATTTTTAATAGTTTATGCAAAATCAATTAAAAACAATTTTTTTAAATTTAATGCATATTTACTTTTTGTTAAATCAATTTCTTCACGCTTAAAAACACATGATGAATAAATAACTTCTAAAGTGCGTGAAAGAAACTTATTATCATATGGTATCCACAAGTCTTTTAAAAATGTCTTTTTTTATTGATCCCGCAAAAGCTATTTTAGTTAAAATGTAAACTAATTTATGCATAAATATAAAAAAAATTCTGAAAACTTTATGCATTCAAATATGCTTAGTTAAAATTTTCAACTTTATTTAATTAAAAAATTAAATGGCGGAAAAATGTTAGAAAAATTTTAGAAACTGCTAAGTTTAATACTATAAATTATCTTTCTAAATATAAAAAAATGTTATCAACACAAATATTTTAGTCTTTTATTTTCTTATGAAATTTCCCTTATTAATTATAAGGAAAGTGTATAAAAAAGTGAAAAACTTAAAAAAAATGGTGAAATATTAGCATTTTAAACCCAGAAAAAACAAAAGCTTCCGTCTTTAAGTAAATTCTAATACACAGGATCGGTTTCAATTTTAATTTAAATCTAGTTAAAAACACGAGAAGATTTCTATTTTAATAAATCTATTAAATAAAGACATGATTTGTAAGACATCAAAACTACAAATTACAAATTACCTATTTTGAAATTTGGTATAATATTATTTTCCTTTTAAATAAAATCTCAATTTAAATGATTTTTATTTAAATAATAAAAAATATAAATATTTTAATTATTAAACAAAATGAAAAAATTAAACTTTGCTCTTATATTTTTTCATACTTCAAACGTAATCTTATTTATTATTTAAATAAGATTGTTTTCTCAATGGTTACAGCGAAATAATGATTAAAAGTAATTTGAAATTTATTTTAATGTAATTAATTATAAATTTTTTAAATGCCTTTTTAATTTTTTTTGTCTTACTGAGTCATAAAAAACCAAATTATAAAGCCTTTTAATTTTATCTACATCTGTATTATATTTACTTTACATTGATTACTTTTCGTGATTGAATCACATCAATATTGATAACGCAATTTATTTTCAAACACGAAGAAAAAAAATATTAGAGCACAAATAATCCCATTCTAATTCGCACTGATGTGTGCTTCAAAAATATCTCCTTTGTTCCCTTATAAGAAAAATTCATTTAACAAAAGTAATCCTTGTGTGCGAATTATGAGATTATTTCAAAATAGAAACAAAAACTTAAATATACTATAATTATATGGTTAATATAATATAGTTTATAAACATTTTTTTATCAATTATTCTGCTTCTAATTTGTTATTCTCATTTACCCTACATATGGCTTTAATAAAATTGAATAAGTTATCATATTTAAATTTTTTAAATAAATATTTCCTCACTAATTAAAGGATTTGCACTCGAAGTAATTAACTAAAATCATTTAATCCCAATCAAATTTATTATTCTACCGTAATTAAAATTTGAATATAGAGGCAGTTAAATATTCCTTACCAAAACTATATAAATTCAAAAGTATCTAATCTAAAGTTGTGAAAATGGATCTTGATCTAAAGATGTATAATATCATGTTTTTAATATTTCTTAAGATCTCATACAAGTTTAATATCGTAATTTTATACTGTTCTATCTAAACTACATATTCATAAAGCTGCCAGACAGAATCTTGCCTTGCTAAATCCTTAAAATTACAATTTGTTAACCAGCACTTTTATTACTTTTTATCTTTAGTTCACTTTTATACTTTCTTGTGACGTAGTCTATTTAATTATTAAATATTTTAAGACTAATTTTTCAAAAGCTACTTTTAAGCACGAAAATTTAGCGAAAGATGAAACATTGTTTGCAAAATATTTTATTTCAAACGTTTTTTTGTAGAATACCTTTTCATTATTTCTAAAAGTATTATAAATAGTCTCTGGTGAGAGGTATAAAGTTTCCCTTTGCATATACAACACTAATAAAATATTAAATTCAGGTTTAAATTCTGACTTCATTTACCTTCAAATTTTCACAAAAATCCAAGATTGGAAATTTTTAACATCATTTTTTTTCCTGTTTTGCATCTATTCTTTATTTTAAATTTCATCTGGAAAATGATTTTTTGTTTATTTATTTATTTTTTATTTTTTGGACAGAAAAAATATTTTAGATATCAAAGATACCTTATGGCAGATTACTTCACATTGTTCGTATTAGAAAATGTGCTTAATATGAAGAGAAAATATTTTTTATATTAATACAAATGTAAATTTTTGGATCAGAAAAGGAAAGAAATTCAAGAAAAACATGCTTTGAAAAATAAATGAACCAATTTTACATACTGAAAATTTCATACACTTATTTATTCAATGTCAAAATGTTACTACCTCAATAGTTTAAGAATTAAAAAATAAGTAATAAATATCGGAATGATCTAAAAATTGATATAAATTGTTCTTACTATAACTCTATAGTAAATTAGGAAATTTCCTTTGTTCGTATATCCCAAATACACTTTTGAAAACTTATGAGCACAATTATTTCATTTTTGTAAACTAATTAAACAATGCTTAGTATTATAAAACTATGTGACCCTAGGCATCGTTCATCTCACTAAGACAAATATGCTTGGTATTTGGTCCTAAATTCATTACAGTTTCTTGAAATTGAAATCGGAATTAGAGATTTCATTTGGATCATATTTAGTACAATTGTGAACTTTTTTACATTTGATATCAATAACTTTAATATTTTATTTATTATATTAAATTATTAATAAATTTACTTAAACATTTTAAGTGAGAAATACAGTTTTTTAAAAATAATATTGATAATTTGAACATTTCTCCGTGAAATTTTAAAAGCAATTTTTTAATAAAATTAAAAATAATTTAAATATAATTATCTTAATTCTATCTTTTTTTATAAAAGTATTTAAAGTGTTTAGACTCAAAATACTCTATTCCGGGAAATCTCAACATGTCTTATGGAAGAAACGCTTTTTAGAAGGTTTTAATATGAAGTTCTATTTTAATGAAAATTAAATGTATTTCTCATGCACAGATTTAATATTGAATTTTTGATATAAAAGGATGTAAGCGAAAAAAGTATTAGCAATTATTATTTGTCGCTAATGAATAAGAATCAATTAATTTTACAAAAATGTTTTATGACAAAATAAGTAGGCCAATGAATTAAGGTGTTAAAAAGTATTAAATTTTTAGTCCAATTAAAATGGGTTGAATGTAATATAAAAATACATTTAAATATTATTAAAGAACTCTTATTTCTGAATTCATCTTTTTCATCAATTCAGAAATAGCCATTTTATTTTTGTTGTTATCATATCATTTCTGAATAATCAAAAATATTGGAAAAACTATTTCTGTTTTTATATTTTAGAACAAAATCATAAAATATATACCAACTGAAATTTAAAAATATATATAGATGTTGTAAAACAAATATTATTCCATAATTCTATTCAAAGTAAATTAATCATCGCATTTATTTCTGTGTAATAATAGTAATTTATCAAAAATTAAAGTTTTAAATATAGGCAATAAATCACATTTATTGACACGTTTATCAAAACATATGGAGTAACCACATAAAGTTCTTCAATAGAAGACTTTTTTCATTAACCATTATTTAGCTAATGATTTCAGAAGTGATTTTTAATTGTGTTTTAACTAAAGAATAAAAATAAAACTAGTTTAGTTTATAGATTGCAATGCAATTTTATTATTGTAAGTATTGGTAAATTTAATAAGAAATCTATTTTTATTTTTATTTTTTCTATGGAAAACTTTAATAAAAACTTAATAGCATAGGATTTAATTTTATCCAAGAAAACTATAGCTTAATTTCTTCATTTATCACTTTATAAAAATGAATTTTAATTAAAATAAAATGAATGGCTTTATAAGTCTGTTGTTGTACATTGAATATTTTACTGGTTTTAAAAACTAGTTTTTTTTATTATATGAATGATTGCATTTTGTTATTTAAGGCTACGTGCAAATTTTTTAGGACACATTTTTACATATTGCAAATAATTTTACAATTGAAAAATGATACACTAAAATAAGAAAATAAAATTTGTGAGCAGATATACTTTATTTATAATATAATGTATAAATAATTAATATCATTTCCATTTTTGAACATTTCGTTATTTTCATGAAGTTATTTTTCGGATTTGAAGTATCTAAAAATTATATATATATTTATTGTTAGCTTCAACATTTCTTAAAAATCTACATCATCTACTCTAACTTGGCCTTACATTTATTAAATTTCAATTAAATATAGAGAGTAATGAGTAACAGCTTAGAATTAATAATGAATTTTCTGGCTTTCAAGTTGAGCTTCTTTATATTAATATTGCAGTTAAAATTGCAATAAAAATTTGCAGAGAAATGTTTTTATTTGCTAAATTTATTCGTGTTCATGGTTATCTTTGTAAAAAATTTGCAGATACAATAAACTTTCCATCAATATTCAATTTGGCATTCAATTTATAAATACCCAGAAAAGATTTCTACCTTGACTTTAACGATATCCAAGAACATTGTAGAATAAATGAAAACGATTTGCTATTTAATGTGGCTGTCTAATTAAATATAATTTTACTGTTGCAGCATTATTATTTCTATAAATCAAAAGCAATGGAAGGAAGTTAAAATCTTTATACCTCACATTTGTATATTTAGAGTGAAAATGTATCCAAAGTTCTTATTATGGTTCTATTTTATAATTTAAAAATAAAAACCTTCAGAGATGTAAACTTAATGTTTTGATTATATAATTAAGATATATTTATAATAAAGAAAACGTTATAGCTCATACCATTTTGTCAAAGAATCATTTGAAAATAAAAAAAAGACATGATTTTGCCTATTTGGTTCCTAAAATCTAACTCCAATTGAATAAACACTACATGGAAAAAAAACTATTTGAACTCTTCAGAAAATAAGTAGATTCTTCAAGTTATAATCATATCAAATGAGATGAATTGGCTTAAGAAACAATTCGGTTTACATGAAATATACACTCACTGTTGTGAACCTCAACGACTTGAGCTCATTTTTACAAAACGGGCTTATTCCAAAAATTATTAGCATGTCATTTGAAGAAGTTAAACACTTCATCATTATAATTATTGCACAAAAAAAATGGAATGTGTCTGAAAGTTACTTTAGTATTAAAACTATATATAAAGAGCTGCATGAGATCAATTATCATGTTTGAGCAGCTGGAAGTTAGTAAATACTAACATACGTTTATAACCGTCATGTACTGAGTCACCTCTCATTCTTGAGCATCAAATAATGAAATTGTTATTTTTCTTGATAGCGTTTCATTCCATTGATATATGTACCTAGAATCGAGAGATTTGATGATTACTTCCACAGTCAGTATATTTCTATCCTTTCCAAAAATCAACATTACTATGTAATTGATGATTACATTTTCTATCTGGATGAATTTCTTAACAGATTGTAACTGTAACGAAAACCAGGCATAGGATATAGTTTTCTGCAAATGAGGTATTTTTCTTTGATGTCATACAATGAATAGAATAAAAGCCAAAAAGTGGTATAAAGCATTTGGATATTCACTCCGTCTTGATTTTGGAAGGAATTTTCATAAGCAGTGGGTCGTATTCACATGATACAAAAATGGAAATGGGAAAAATACCATTTTATTACTTTGACAAACGTGTTTGCCAAAATCATACACAAAACATCCATTTCATTTCATTTTTTGAATTCTTTTATTTGAATCGTATCTGCCTCTATTTTGATCTATTATTTTTAAATGCTCAATAATTTTGCTATCTGTTGTTGATAATGATATACTCATTTTTTCAACTTATTGTTAAAAATGTTTTTAACTTATTATTAAAAAGTTTAGGAATTTTATATAGAACACACTTTCAGAATAACCAAAAACATTTCATTAAAAATACAATTCTACTAATGAAATTACTTTCATTATCCAACTGATGTAAATTTCTACCATTAACAATCAATTGGTCACCTGGGAAAAAAGACTACATACGTATATTTTAAGCTTTAACAATAGGCATCTGAGTCAAAACATTTTAAAGAAATAAATCTGTAATTTGAAAGTTTTTTTGAAAATTTATTAATAATATTGAATTTATGAAGCAAAGCCTATTAAAAAATTTTATTTTTGGTTATTCGATATAAAAATGTGAATATATCAGGAATAATAAGATATATTAAAATATGTGCAAGCATTGTATTAGACTATTATATTTTCTCCAGTTCTATTAATTAAAAAAATTTTAAAAATTTAAACTTTTCTCTTCAAAGCAATATAAAAATTTTATCCTTATATTCTGTTTTGATTTTATGAGACCGCGAAATATTATTGAATATTTTTTCAATTTCTCTTTTTTAACCTTTTTATGAATTTTTATAAATTTTTAAATTTATTAAATGTTTAATAATTATTTAATTAAATGTTATATTTCTTTTACTAAATTATCATTAATACTTAAAAAGTATTCACAGTTATTTTCAGTTGACATTTTTATATCTATCTGTTCAATATAATAATTTCAAAATGGTCGTATTTCTTTGATACTCTCTTACATGTACTATAGTAATATGTAATAAGACGTAACCTTCACGAGCTGTTAGCAGAATGACTAGCACTCTTGCTTTTGGTTTAAAAGTTTGTGTCTTCATATCCCACTTTGAGCTTGGATGTTTGTAATGGTTTGTAACCCACTTTATAACATTAGGTATAAACAATTATAGGGTGCAAAACAATGACAGATGTGTGACTAGAAAATCACAGTAACTGATCATTGACTTCAACATGTAAACTGAAAAAGGTATCGATATTATATTTCCAACTTGTTTAAATTTATTGTTTCATAATTTTTTAAGTATATGCTTTATTTTTGGTAAAAATAATAATAAAATAAACATAAAATATTGAAGAGTAAATTTTAAGAATACAATTGAAAATACTTCATAACTATTACATAATCCTTGATAAATTTTCTGTGTGATATAAATTTCTTCATAAAATTGTAAATTTTATACAGAAATGCAAAATTTAAATATTTTAATTTCTGATACTATAACACATTAAAAAATTTCAAATAGTTTATAAAAATGTGAATATCTCACTTAAATATGTATTAAAAAACACCTTAATGAAATTATTGTAAAGTTAAATATTTAGCAAGGAAAGGACTTGTTATTTATAACTTACAAGATTTCCCATTTTCAGATTAGACTTTTAGTAAGAAATATTTAATTAGCTGATGGTTTTATTAATCAAATATTAAATATAAAAGTAAATTTTAAGATTCGAGATTTCTTAAATCAATAACAAGTTTTCAAATCGGTGTTTAGCATACAGAATTAAATGTAAGGTATTAGTAAAATCTATGTACATACATTAAATGTTATATCTTTATATTTATTAGACATATCTTTGTTCTTTTTATCACATCCAAAGAATTAATATTTTTATTATGTTTACATGGCATTAAATGCAAATGAAATGTTTTTCAGCATATTCTGAAATGCTTGACCAGGATAAGTCTGCGCAGCTTGTCCTCTTTGGACCTTGCGCCACAAAACCCAACCAACCAACCAGGATAAGTCTGTAATAAGCATGTGTGAATGCTGATATTTCCAAACTAAATATTTATTAGAAAGATAGAATTTGTTACAATGAAAACAATAATTCATTTGCCTTATAATAATTCGTCAATAGCACCAAAGCAAATATTACATTCAAAGGTCCACCTACTAATTTATCAAAAGGAGAACAGCTAATACTTCAGCTACAGCTTTATATTCATGAAATGATTTGAGCTACAAGCTCTGGGTAATGAGGACATTACATTTCTCAATTTTCCATGATTGTTTGTACTAAAACGTTGTAAAATAAAAGGGATTATAAACTTGTTCCTCACAGCGTAATGAGTAAAATTCATGTATTATAATGTGAGAAGCAAATTTTATTGAGACTCAAGGATATTTGACATTGCATTAAAAATTAATAATTTTTGTAAAATAGCTTATCAAATGAATAAGAAATTATAGGAAGTATGATTATTTTAATTGAATAGATTTTGAATTTTAAACTATTTTATAATTTTTATCTCTGTTGAATGTTGGTATTTCAAATATAAAAATTAATATTTAGACATTTAATTTCGATTATGCTTTATCATTTAGTTTTATTGGATATATAGATTTCACATTTTCTTGTTTCCTGTTGGTATTTACAGTAATAATAATGATTTTATTAACCATGATCAATAAAATTTGCTATGAAATAAGTTTCAGGTACCGAGTCTAGTATTCAACAGCACAAAATAAGAGTGAACTTGTGAATTTAAACAAATTTTTAAGCAAATAAATTTTTTCAGTTTGAAGGTATTTTTATAATATGATAGAAAAGATTAGAAATTTTACATTTAATATATAAGATAATTTAAAATTTTACGACAAATTATGATTTCAATATTAGAATAAAAATAAAAAACATGTTAAAATAATTTTCATTATTTAATGAAATTGCTTTTATTTTTAAAAATCAATTTAAAAAATTTTCAAAAATTATTTACATTTTATTTTTATGATTTATTTTTCAACATTATATAAGAACATTCTTACAAGTCTGAAATATTTGAAATTTCAAAGTCTCTCTGCAGAAAATATTTTCTTTAATTTCAATTAAGGACAAAATTGTTGAAAATCTCCGTTCATAAATCCTTTGATTTAATTAAATCTGATTTGTTTTGAATTTTAAAGCTGTGAACAAATAAATTTAAAAGCATATTCTCAAAAATGTTTTGTCTTTTTGTTTTTTAATCAGTTTGAATGATTCTGATATTAACTATTGACATTTCTGTATGAAGTAAATGATGTCTATATTTTACTAAACTTCAATTTCAGCATAATAAACTGTATTAACTCTTACTTAGTATTTGTATTATTTTTGAGGCTTTCAAATTTACACACATTATTCATTTGACGAGACTTTTAAAAAATAATCTAATACAAAGTTTAATTTTTCTATTTTGATATATTTGTATCGAAAAAATGAGTATTTGTTAAAAGTAAATATATTTTATTGATATTGTGTTTAACAATTAAAATTGATATATGCTTTGAAATAAATAGTATTTTTTGATTTGAAAAAGTAAAATCAAACATAATTTGGATTACATAATTGTATAAAAGCTATAAATTTATTATACCACAGTGACACAAAAAATCAATCGAAACATCATATAATATAATTACTAATGACAAAATAAAGTTGCTTTGTCAGCGAAATATTGTATCAGTTTGCAAAAGTAATAGAAGAAGGAAGCACTTTATCTTCTGACGCGTACAATGAAGAAATAACGAACCAGAAATAAAAAAAATCCAAAGGTAGAAAAAGCAATTTATCCTATAAGATCTTTTGACTTTTTTGTATCATGAAAACATTTACTTTGAGATGTATTATTTTGTTATATGTGATTTTTTATATAGCATATTAATTTTTTTAAATTGAGTTTTGTAATCTTTTAGGTCCATCTGCTTGTGTCAGCACATTGATGAGGTTCGATTAAAATATTTTGCCCATTGGAATTTTGTTTTCATAGATTAGTTTTCACTTTGATACAAATTTGTATTTTTATATTAACTAAAATAATTCTATCTACATTCTGTTAGTAATTTTATAAAGTTAAGTTAAAATTATTAATGCTTGTTAAACTATTTAAAATTAAGAATATTTTTTATTAAATCATTTATTCATAATGCATACAAAAGAATTCCAAATGATTTTTCAGCGTGAATTTTTGATAAGTTTGAAATGTAAAAAAAGTTAAAAGTATTATAAAATTGAAGTTCAGAAAGTGAAAACCACTTTTAGAATTTAAAACTGTGAAAATTGTAAAAAAAATAGTACAGACGAAAAGAAACAAAAATGAATATTCTTTCAAGCCACCAAAAATTAATTTAGTAATCTACAGCAGTTGTGTTACTTTAAACTAAAGTAATGACTGAAGTTCTACATTTATTCGAAAAAATATAAATAGAAAGTACTTGTGTGTGTGATTGGTTGTTGTTAGAGGAAAATATTTTAGCGTAGTTATAAGAAAAACAACCAATTTGAGAGATTAATGAAGATATGTATGAGAAACATACAAAAACAAATTATATTATTTAAGTTATAAACACAAGAAACTTGTAATAAAAAACAAAATGTTTCTCATCAAAACAGATTTTGTTAATAATTAAAATAGTTTGAAAAGAAATAGGTTAAACTGAGTTAAAAATAAAACGTTAAAAATTAAAAAAAAGCGAAATATATAGAAAATAAATATTGACACGGTTTTATTTATCTAGGAACATCCGTTTCTAGATAAATAAAACCGTGTCCATAAATAAAACCGTGTCCGCAAATCTATTTCTCAAATTTAGCATACTTACACATGGCTCGTATTATATCAGTCAATTTCAATACCATCAAAATAAATTTTAAGTACAAGCCACAGAAGTAAATCAAATATATTGTACATCAACTTGAAAGTTAGGAAACCAACTTCACAAAGGTGTTTTAATCTTACAGAAAACTCTAACTTGTACAAATATAATTTAGAAAAATAAATAAATAAACAATTTTTTAACTATATGAAATCACTTTAGAAACACTTTCTTACATAAATTAATTTAAATTATTTTAAATTATCTGTGGTTTAATATAATTTAAAACCGAATGAGCCTTGAAACTTCTGAGTGATTTAATATAGTTTACGCAAAGATATATTTACGTATCAATAATTAAATAAATTATCAGTAAGAGCCTCTGCAAGAAAAATGTAAGAAACGATACGGATTTCTAGAGCCATGTTAAAATCATGATTATTTAAATTAAACCATTTTCAGAAAAGGTTTGATGATATTAAATTAATCAAAACACTTACTGGGGCAATTAATAATTAATGATGTTCATTGCTTTCATTCTAACCTAGAAATAAATAAGGATACTATAATTTGTTTTTGGTAAGATTTAATTATTCAGTTGTGTTTCTTGAGCAAGAAATCTTTGAACTACGATTTTTATAGTATTTAAACTATAATATATGCTCATTAATTTCAATTTTATTTTTCCGATTGATTTATAACTATACAATGGATTCTGCTTAATAATAATTCTCAAGCATTCTCACTGATATTTGAGTTCCTTCTTTTCATATGTAAGTAACTTAAGTCTATATGGGATTTTACTGTAAATAACAATGTATTCTGCTAAGTAATGATTCTCAAGAATTCATTCTGATATTTGAGTTACTTCTTTATATGCGGTGCTTTAGTCAATATGGTATTTAAATATATTTTCTTTCCATTGGTTATAAAAAATGCAATATTCGGAGAGAAATTCAACAATGTGTGACAATGAGTTTAGAATTTCTTTTTTACTGTCTATATTGTTTTGCAGGAAAGGTGTTTTAGAAAGAAAACTTAATAGCCTAACAAAATTAAATATTGTCTTGAATACGTATAATCCCTGATGGAACTCGTCAACAGATATTTTATTTATTAAAATATAATATAGCTAGTGATATAAAAAAGTATGCCAAACCAAAGTCAGTTTCTTTGACTCCCAAGATTAAAGACTCAAGCAATTGTAGGCTTCATTACTGGGCACTATCATTTCAGGAAACACCTTCATACAATGGGGCTTTTTAAACAAGAACCAATTTGTAGGAAATGCCACGCAGGGGTAGAATCAGCTCATCATATCCTATATGAGTGTGATGCTCTTGCCCTTACAAGACTCACTACTCTAGGTAATCCATATCCTAAAGAGTTAGACCTAAAGAGTTAGACCGTTGAGGGCCTATCAGACTTTATAAACAAAGTAGGTGACCCAAGACAATGGAACTAGGAAAAAATTGGGCTTGGAGCATGGTACAAAATGCAACAATGCAGAGGTGCCACATATCTGACAAGCTCAAGAGGAGAAGAAGAAGAAGAAAGTCAGTTACAACATAGATTAAGCGTTCAAGCTATTTACGCTTGAACCCTTAATCTTTCCACATATTACCGAATGGGGTAAAAAAATCCAACAAAGTCATATCTTCACATCGTTATAATGCAAATAAAGGAAAACTTAATATACAAATCTCACAATCTTGAAGAATATTTTTCTTTCCATTATGGGCAATCAAAGAGAAAAAATGCATATCTAGGTCTTTCGTTAAATTTTAAATTTGCTGCCAACATTTTTTAGCACAAAATTCAATCTAATTTAGTATAAATTTTGAATAAAATTTACGGGAATTTTCCTTTTACCTGTCTCAATATGGTAATAATTAAATAGTTTCTATATAAAATAAATAATAACTGGCATGAATCAGCTTCTCTTACTCTTTTATAATTAAATTAATATTTTTTATCATGAATTATTATATTATATTATTAATTATTATATATTAACCACATTATTTGTTTTCAGTAACTGAGAATTGCTATATTTTGTTATTTACTTTGGTGTAAAATTGGCATGAATCAGCTTCTCTTACTCTTTTATAATTAAATTAATATTTTTTATCATGAATTATTATATTATATTATTAATTATTATATATTAACTACATTATTTGTTTTCAGTAACTGAGAATTGCTATATTTTGTTATTTACTTTGGTGTAAAATTACGAGTAAATAAAAAAATTATGGAAACGTAAAAACAATTCTGAGTAAAATTTTAATAAGGAGACAAAATACTCATCATGATAATCGGGATTGTCATAACTATATATAATGCATTTTATAGTTTAATCCCTACTTAATTGTACTATAATCCAGGTAAATTATTAATGTAAAGAATAACTATGATCCTTCTTATTTAATTAATAGAACAAGTAATCATTATTTGGCTTTAATGTTTTTTAATATTTTTTATGTTAATACATCTAGTACTTTTTTCACGAAATTTTATTTTACATTTTCACTACTTTATATTATGGTTTGTCAAATATTTTAAAAATTAAAAATAATATCCTTTAAAATTGATTAAAGCAAGGAGATATTATATTTGATAAAAATGAATATATTAGTACATATTATATATAGATATTAAATTATATATACATATATATTCTAAAGAAGGAACTTCTGAATTATGATATTCGTAAGACTGGACAAAAAATATTGAGTAGTAATAGCTTTAATTTTAAATAAAGTGTAACTTATTTATAAAGTACTGAATTTTTCATGAATTTTAAATTAAGAAAAAAGTAATTAAATATCATATACTACTTAAATTTCTGATATGATGAATAGTAAATATAATATACATTCAAATTTTATTTTAATTAATTTAAATAGTATTGAAATATATTTAGTACCACATTATATAACATGCTGATGAAGTATATAATTTTTGAATTATATTACAATAGGGGTTTATAAAATTTATAAAAAATATTTACTTATATATAATGTATATATATACATATTTTGGTTTTAAATTAATCAAAATAAAGTTAGAAGAAATTTTAAATACTTTATTTAACATTAGTTTTGGAAAAGTGTTACAAAATATGTCATGAGATTAAAATGCAACATTGAAATGACAAAATCATGTTTTTCGAAATACTTTTAAATAAATATGTTCACAGAAATCTAGTCGTAGGTTTAGTGGCCATAAAATTGCCGATATGGTTATATAAACTTCTATAAGAATGTTCTGCATACATTAGAGGATTTGATTCACATTCCTTATAGACGAACCACAAAGGGCTTGAATTTGAATATATTCAAATGTATTAAAATCTACCTTATTCTTGTTTGAGAGCCCAAGAAAGTATTTTAAAATTCTCCTTGTTGCATGAGAATTTCCCCATGGAAAACATTAAAGAATCAGAATATAAATTTAAGTACAAGTTAGACTCTCCAGAGAAACATTTGTTTAAAAGTTTAGTATTATTTTTTGCACTTTGATAAGAAAACCAAGATGCTTGTTTAAGTATATATTTTCCTCATCATTCCGTAGAAATTATCTTAGTGTACAACTTATGTATGGAAATATGATGTCTGAATCTTTCAACTTTTTGCCAAGTTACCGAATCGGATGTAATATTCATGTATGTTTTACATACCAAAAATAATTATTTCAATTGAAACATAAATAATGATTTCATAAAAAATCAAAAACTCTAAGACATGTTTATTGAATCCTGAAAGAATTAACTCTATTGAAAAATATATACAATGATTACAATATTTCTACTGGAAAACTATGTCTTTATAAAACATGATCATAAATTTATTGAATTTTATAAGATGATGATGAAAAACCGACTTAACATTTGTGATGAACTTTATAAATTTTAAAAATAAATAAAGAAAAAAATTTATATTTTTATTTGTAAAAATTCAAATTTTTAATCAATAATCGAAATTTTAAACAAGCTTTTCATTGATATAAAATACATCAATTTTAACTGAAAAATGGAAAGTATCTAGTGTTTTCTATAATAATATTTATTGTAAGGGGAAAAACAGTTGACATTTGATTATCAATAAAATACTAGTTAATATTGTCATAAAATTCAAAAGAATATGCTTTTCTTTACTGCTTCATAAAGCTATAAAAAGACTGCTTTATTCAGATTGTAATTTCCTATAGAAAAGTTGATGTTGGAAGCTGTAAAATTTTATATGGATTAGTTTCTTTATTTGTTATGAAAACACAGATTCTAAACACTGCAGTTTATTTTCTCAGTTAAAATATACTGAAATTTAGATAAAATTGAACTCTTTATAAAATATGGAATAATAACAACTTTTTAAATACATTTTTTATTTTTTAGAATTCTATATGTTGTATTTGAAAGCAGTTTATATGTTATTTACAAATAACATTGAAAATATTGAACTTGTCAGAAACAACTAGTTAAGATTTTCAAATGCGTTCGTGTCCCTGAAAATATTAATATTAAAGTTGAAAAGTTAAACAATTATTAATTTTTTTGTTTCAAAAATTTATATATATATTTTTCTTGATTTTGAAAACTTTTGTTTCTTTCAGACTATTTTTAACTTCTTTTAAAAAACAGTTTTCTAAGAAAGCCGTAGTTATATTTGGTTGAATTATCTTGCAAAAATATTTTTATTTCCCTTAATTTATTTTGATTCTTTTTGCTTTTGCAGTATACTGTGAACTACTCTGAGTTAATCCTACAAGTTATGTCCAGAGCAAAATCGAGTTAAAAGAAACAGAAGAGGATTTTGATGTTTTCAGAACTCATAAAAGTTCTCATAACTCATTCAGAAAATAAATTTTTCTTGTGGTATAATAATAGTGTAAAATAATAAATGTTAATTATTTTCTAAATATATCATCATAGTTTATTGCAAGTTTATAAATACAAGTATTTATTGTTTATTTTCAAATTTGTAGAAATACCAGTTTGCTTTTAGAATAAATATTTAAATTAAATACTTAGAAAATATTAAGCATTTCTTGTGATTATTTTTATATTTATAGGATTATAGAAAAAATTAAAGATGTTTAGAGTTTTGTAATATTTTAAAGTGTGTAACTACAATGGAATAATTTGTGTATATCCATACCTTTTAATACTATATTAAATAAAATTAATAATTTTTAATAATGATGATAATAATAATAATAATATAATTTCATTTAGTCCTATCATATTGCTGGTGATTTTGAAATTAAGTAATAAGAGGTAATAATGGTGCCAACAAAACAATATTATTAGAGACAAATAAATCAATTTTTTGATAAGATGTTTTTCTATTTTTTTAACACTCTCGATTAAGTTTACATTTTTCTAATGGGTGAAAATTTATTTACTGTTTGATAAAGTATAGTTAATCCATTTTCTCTAGCCAGTAAAAGAATCAAAACTAACTTACTCATAGATGTGAGGAGGGGGAAGAAATGAGTAGTTTCTGTGTCCGAAGACTGGAGTACCAGGGATAGAAGACTGACTCAGTCCGATGCCTGCAGGCTTTAGCTGAACACAAAAATCCAGAGGAGTAACTACTGCTCAGTCTTCCGTTCTGAGCTGCTCTTCATCAATGAGGGTCTAAAGCTACTCAAGTCTGCATCTAGTTTAAATAAAATTTGGATCCTCACCGAGAGCAAAACCTCTATTCTTCACCTTATAACTAGCATATCATGGGGGTTCCATGAGTGTAAATATCCTTACAAATCTCAAAAGTCTCTTCCTTTATAAGCGATTCACTTATAGTAGATACCCTCGCATGTGTGCGTCGAGGGTAATCAAATTGCAGACAACTTAGCTAAAGCAGGCCTTGTTGTTGATCCTTCACTATCTTCTGCTACCCTTTTTAATTGGTACTCTTCTCAAACGCTAAAAGCAGATATAAAATCTATTGGCTAGTCCAGCTTTCACATTACTGGTACCACCGTTTTCTGCTGGTAAGTCTTTTGACTCATGCTTGCTATCGTAGAGACCAGACAATCATTATCCATTTTCTTAGAGGTCACATTCGTTCTATGACTTCCTCTGAGGGTTCTAATTTCAATGAGGTCTGCTGCAAGTGCTCTATGAAATAGGCTTCTCCTTTCCATACTTTATCCTGTCTTGGTTTATCCAAGTAGTATTTTTATGAAAACCTATTGCTGATTTTGGACATATTTAGGGAGAACAATTTTAAGAACTAGATATAGCTTCACTTTACTCGTGGATGTACATCTGTACATCAACATCATTAAAACACATTGTTTAATTTTAATTACATGCAATTTTTGAAAAGACGTAGCTTTATCTTTAGGAAATTTTGTTAGCCGTAAATGTGTATTATTTTGCAATGAATAATCTTAATATTTAATATTTTTAAATAATTGTAGATTGAAATTAAAAATGTGACATCAATTGAAAAACATTAAAAACAAGTTTTCTTCACATACTTAGTTGCGAAAAAAATTATTATAAATTATACCAAATATGTTATTAGTTAAAATTTCGTTCATGACAAATTTTATGAATAAGATAATCATATTAAACTACCAGAGTGTGTCAGGTAAATTTTTAGTAATGAGAACATATTAATATTTCTTAATGATTGTTACAAACTGAAAATACTAAAATTGTTTAAATTCAAACTCATGGTTAATAAATTAAATTATATATTTGGAGTTATATTATTGTTTAATTTTTATACGATGGAAAGGAAAATTATGGAACAAAAGCATTTTTAGACATATTTAAAAGTGGGATCTAATTTTGCTATAATATATAATCCAATCTATATAAAAGTAATAAATTTGTAAGGAATTATGTAAATTATTTCGATAAATATCCATTATATTAAGAATAAAAATCATTTTAACCAACAGATAAAGCTAAAATATAAATCTATAAAAGATATATTAGAAATTACTGTTGAGAGAAGTGTTCAGTAAAAGATGGACGATTATTTTAAAAAAAGAATTTGAAAGTAAAAACTTTACAAAAACAAAGAGAATTTGAATTAAGAATCAAAATCAGTAAAAAGATAAAAAGAATATTCTTAATAGAAGAGGACTGAATTCAAATTTATCTTTTTGTTATATACAAGCTGATGAATTAAAATATAAATCAAAATTTTAAATTAACAATGATATTCATCTGCCACTGTTCAACAGTTGCTTAGATCAAAAGCAAACTTTCTATCTGAAGAGAGATGTTCTATCAAAAACTCACGATGAGCTCTAATTCGAAGATATATTTGTTTTCTTTAGTTTAAATTCATTCATTTTTATAAACGATGTTTAATAACTGTGCTCTATAAGCGATGTTTATAATGATTGGGCTTACAGTGAGATTAAACCGCTTTCACAAATGGATAACAAACCATTAGAAATATTTTCGAGGTAGATTTAAGACAAACTCATGACATGCTGAGTTTAAGACTAGTGCCAAACAAGTATTGTGACATAAAAATTGTGTAAAAAATATTTGTCTTTTAATTTGAAAAATAAATTAGAAATATACAAGTTTCATTCACAACAATAAATTCTGTATCATCTAACGTTCTATGTCAAACGACAAACATTCAATGAGTTTAAAGCCTATAATTTGATTTCAGAACACCATGAAAATAATTCCTTAAAACAGTTTATATTAATATATTTAACATCTGTTTATTATTTATACCCAGAATACAGAGCTTTTTTGTTAATCTGGATGAAAATAAAACATTTTATTTATTGTGTATGTCCAAAAGTTTTGAGTTACTCCACTTTAAGTAGAGTACAACATCCTTTGGCAATAAAAGTAACAAAGAAGGAAAGTATATCATTCAAAACTATATGAAAAATAATGTTAATTTTAATAAAAGATGTGAATAAAATGTTTTAACCATGAGTATGATTTAATCACAGGAAATCTTTTAACTAAATGCTTCAGTAAAAGACCTAAAATAAAATACAGCAGATCAAAGGTTAAATTTGATTATTAAATTTAAATTGATTACTATTAATTTATAAAAAGAGGAGATTTTCAAAAAGTATTAAATATGTATTCAAGAAACAACCAAATAATGGTGCTATATAGGTTTTGAGTTAATGTTTCAATAGAAAATATTTCAACTACGGTTCTTAAAAAAGGAGTTAGATATATAATATAGATTTTAAACGAGATAAAGCAAGAGAAACTTTGTCAAGAAAAGTAAAATATCAAAAACAGTAAACTTTTTAAAATACGTGAAAGTATCTTTGAAGTCCTCAAATAATTTAGATAAAATATTTACAATAAACCAAAAATTAAAAAAATGATAAAAAATTTTATATAATTATTAAAAGTAATTCCAGAAGCTTATTAACCAAGGAAAAATCTACAAATAAAATTAAGTTTAAGCGATAACAGAAAGTATTTCATACACAGAATTAAGAAATTGAAATATTTCTTAGTTATAATGCTTTCGTGCAAGAATATTATATGACGTTGTCTTGAAAAATATTTGATTTTCTTCTGCTCAAGTTAAAAAATTTTCAATTATTTAATTCATTAGATCTTTATTTTAAGGAATGATTTTTTTTTAGTTTGAGCTATTTGGTGTTATTAATAATTCAAATATAATGTATCAAGGCATATTTTTATATCTTAGTTTTAAAATTTTCAAATGATATGAAGCAAGAGAAATTTTGCTAAGAAAAGTAAAACATTAAAAACAACACTTTGTAAAATTCATAATTTCATTATTCACGTCATATGTAGTTTCATATTAAGTAACCAAATATATTAAAGCAGGGGCATCTTAAATTAATATGTTAATTTTATAGAGCAGAATCATTTATGATGTGCATATATACAAACCATTTTAATTAGTCTATATGTTGAAAAGGGTAGATAAACAGATGGAATCGAGTGTTTTTACTCATAGCTTATTTTATATATGTAGGGTAAGTACTCATAGCACAATATAAAGTTTGTTTGCTACTCTTTATACTTAATACAACTTATAAACAATACACTTCCTTAAGGCATTGCATGATAATTAAATTTATAGACGTAATTAAAAATATTTTCCAGTGAATAATTTTGACCTGAAGTTATGTTTGACTTTATATATCTAATTCAAATGACTAAAATAAAGTGGCTGTATATTTTTTAAAATATTTTAGAATTTTGGTCTTAATTGATGGAGTTTAAAGCATTTAACAATAAACATTTTACGGATATACATACATATACAGTATCTCCCTTCATTAAGCATTTCTTTCTTACTGTTAAAGAAAAATATTGTGAAAAACAGTATCATTATTGATCTATAAATATTTTTCTTTAATTTAAAATAGATATAATTGAATAATATACATACATACATACATATATATATATATATATATATATATATATATATATATACAAAAAGTCTTATTGTCTTTTAACGTTTTATTTTGAAACATTTAAAAATCTAACATA
>JAPDSC010083297.1:24771-50020 GCA_026290005.1 Latrodectus geometricus | reverse complement strand
TTTTTCACAATTTTGTAACAATTTAAAGAAGATTCTACTAGATTTTCAAGTTTTAATATTGCCGTTTGCAGTTAGCTTCTAACAATATTATATATATATATATATATATTAGGTTGTTCGGAAAGTTATTTCGTTTTATATGTAAATGAAAAACATATAGGGAATAAATATTTTATTCAGTTGTATATTATCATTTCTAATCCAGTACCTTTTACAATGTTTCTGGTCGTAGCATGATTTTATACCCGTAAAATGGTTGGTTTTTTCTTGAAAAACCTGATTCAGGTTGGGGAAAAACGAAATGAATTTCCGAACAACCCAATATATTGTTAGAACATAATAATTATATATTGCTGTGTTATTCAGTAGTAAGTAGTTGTTGTTGCTAAAACGTTTGAAAATTGATCATAATTTCAAGTCCATGGAATGAAGAATTTTACTCTAAATAATCTAATAAGAATTTTACTCTAATAAATAACAAAACTTAAACCAATGAAAACATAAAATTGAACCATCGAAAGCAGTATTGAAAAGACATATTTCATAATTATCTTAACAATATCATTAATAATAACGCTTTAAATTTTTAACCACCTCTATGCATTTTTTTCAATAAAACTTTATTTTTGAGGTATTTTTTTTAAAAGAAAATTGAACGACGCCACTCTTGGTAATTAACTGCGCCAAATTAGTTCTTTATTTCATTTTCACGAATAAGAATAAAGATTTCTTACGCAGATATAAAACATGGCATGGTATTTCCTTGGTGATTGGTATCATAAATATGAAATTCAGAAGCCATAACGTCATTTGGCGATCGACTTTCAGGGAGGAATGTGGAACGGGAAAAAAGCAGCCTCCTTCTTCCTCTGGCGATCTATAAGGTGATGGAAAAAGCAGTTTCCTTGTCACCGACGAAACATTCATTCAGGTGTCCGAATGAAATGACAAGAAATAGAGAATAAAAAGCGCTCGTGACTCCCCTGAGTGAAATTGTCTGAGTGGATAAGGAACACTCGCAAGTCGCAATTTCTTTCCCGTATCGAATTTAAGCGACGTCTCAGAGTCGTATCGTTTGCGAAATCGAAGCGTTGCCAATTTACAGAGAGCAAACTTCCTGCCATTTATTTCAGCCTCGGTAGATTTGGAAGGGTCGTACAGGCTTTTTTTTTCTCGGAAATATATGTCCTATTGTACTTCCTGCTATTTTTCGTTGTAAAGAGTGGTGAGCATGTTTCATTAGAAAACAAAGAAACAAAAGTTTTCCAGTTTTGGTCTAGAGTGCTTATAATAAACACAGTTTATTCTTTTTTAAATAAAATTTTTAATTTGAATTTCTTTCATTAATTTATACATTCAAGTATCGTTTCTGAAAGAGATTTTTTTTCCATTTGATTGTAGAATTGCTTTTGATTAAAATCACATGATATACATTAACATTAGGAACTTACTTAATAATTGCTGACAGGATTTTAAAATATTTTTATAAATTTAAAGCCATACAGCACCAGATATTTTTAATATTATTATGATATCAAATATATTGTAAATGAACAGAACCACACTTAAATTTGTAATGTAGAAGCCATCGTTCTACTATAGTGATTGTACTCTCAGAATGTGAAAAAAGTATCTAACATTTTATGACAAAATTTCATCTTTTAAACAAGAATCTGACATCATTATTTGAAGTAAATGACATAGCTTTACAGAAAACTACCTCTTTAAAAAATAATATTACTCTATCATTAAAAAACATGAGCCTATGTTTTAAACTGAGCCATTTTAACTTAGATCTCATTCTTTATTAAAGCAATGAATATAAATTCAACATCTAGTTTATCAGAATTGCCATATGATGACGGTTAGTGTTTCTCACTTCTAGGCTGTTGGTGGCAGGTTCAAATCCCGATTTAAGTATGGACATTTTCCTTCCCTCTCTGTTTTCATGTCTTTTCTTGTAAGATTATAGATGAATGAGGCCCATCCTATAAACGGGTTTGTGATGGTGTGACGTGGTAATGCTATTTACCTCCGTGACTTGGTTCATAGGTGTCCACCGGGTAAAGCTGGATGAGTAGCAGTTTCCAGCCTTTTTATAGCGAAGAGTTAATCACCCAGTGCCGGCCGTTGATAAAAAAAAAAGTTTATCAGAATGTTTGCTCTAAGATATTGATCGCTTCCATTTTATAAAAGGGAATGCATGAAAAAAATTGTACTTCAGCTGATGGGAAAGAGGGCCATCTTGAAAGTAGAAATTTACGATAAAAATTGATTCTTGTTTTGGTACATTGTCCTATAATTTAAACCAGCATGAGATTTTAGTTTATTTTCGTAATTTTACATCTAAATAAATCAGTAAATTTAGAAGATAAATTTGGGGAATTAGTAACTGGTTCTCCTGTTTATTAAAGTCATATTAGGATGGAATATTTCATTGGGATTAAATTAGGGAGAACATAAATAAGAAAAATTAGCATTAAAATCTTCTTTGATTGCAGATTTAAATTTGAAATTTGATGGCTAAACATATGAAAAATGATAACTGCACATCGATACCATCTTGGAATTCCTGATGACTTACACTGAAAGAGCAAGAATACAATTAGAACTCGAAATTTTATTATTTGAAATTGAATGAATTTCTTCAATATTCCTTGGATAGCAAGAGATTTTAGTATGATAAAATTTAAATATGATGCTATTAAGTACTGCTTTTTAGGCAGACATACACACAATACTCATGTAATAAATAATGAATACCATACTAACATCTAATAATACCTTTTGTCCCCCAAACCAATAGGATACATTTCATGAATATATCGTTATAAATATTTATGTAATTTATTTAACTATAAATAATTTATTTTGTTATTATAAAATTGTCATTTTCTGTAAATAACTAGCCTGAATAAAAATAAATTTAAAAACGAAATTTTATGATATAATAAAAGAAAAAAATAGTAATGTGATATATACACATAATATTATAAAATACAGATAATTTAACATTTATAAAGCTTAAATTTCTCAACAACCCAAATAAATCTCAATAACATTCACCTAAAAGCCTCTAAGTATTTGAGATACGAAATAAAAATCTGACTTCGGATGTCGACTCGGACCACAAATTTCCCGGGCATCTCTCCGAAACTCGGATGTGAATCGTTTTTCATCAGAGAGCAAAAATAAATGAGATTCTCTAACAGCTGGCAGTGACGTTTCAATTGAGTTCCCTCATCACACTTTTTCTAAAGGAATACCTAGAGCGAAAACTTAAAAAATAATAACTCACTCCTTGTAAGTTCAGCCCGGATTTAAAAGGTGTCAGTTTGCTTTCCACATTGTTTCGGAGATAAAAAATGGTTTCATTTTTCTTGGAAAAAAACTCCTTCAATGGATTCATTTCTTTTTTAAATTACTTTATTAAAATTTTGAGAAAGATTGTTATTTTCTTAAAATTAAGATGAACGGGTGACAAATGAGCGACGTCACTGTAGGCTCTGATACCGAACAGTTTCAGAATATATTCCTTCAGCCATCTCTTTCCTAACTCCATTGCGTTTTCGTTTTCATAAAGAGACTCCTAGATATATAATTTCGTAATTTTGAGTATTATACAAATTTGATTGCAAACAATTTCAGAATATATTCCTTCAGCTAAGTCTTTTCTAACTGCATTGCATTTTCGTTTCGAGAAAAAGACTCCTAGATATATAATTTCGTAATTTTAAGTACTATACAAATATGATTTCAAACAATTTCAGAATATATTCCTTCAGCTAAGTCTTTTCTAACTGCATTGCATTTTTGTTTCGAGAAAAAGACTCCTAGATATATAATTTCGTAATTTTAATTATTATACAAATATGATTTCAAACAATTTCAGATATAATCCTTAAGCTAAGTCTTTTCTAACTGCATTGCATTTTCGTTTCGAGAAAAAGACTCCTAGGTATATAATTTCGTAATTTTGAGTTTTATACAAATTTTAAATTTATACCGTAAGTTGGAGAATTCCCTCACATTATTATAGGTTATCATTTATCTTAAGTTGATAAGGGATTGGTCAAGAAGGCATTGATTATACATTCAGAACAAAACATTGTTTTGCACCAAAAAATTATTCAGTAGAATTATTCTTATAAAAAAAATGATATTGATTTTTTATTATTTGGTGTTAAGAAATGTATACTTGAACAGTGAATAGAGTTGCTAACGAAGAATAAGAACTACAATTTTAAAACTCAGCATAAAGAATGCTCTTCCTCAACCTCCTTACGAAAGCCATGATTAAGAAATGTTTTAATCTTGTAGAAATGTAACAATCTGTTAAAATGCTAGAGTTTGATTTCAAGAAATTTCACATACGGCTTCTTTTAAAAAAAGATTTTCTTCATTTCCACATCATATTAATAAATCGTTGTTGTAGTACCAGTATTATACTTCCTTGTGTTGGGATCCACCAATTATGTTGAAATAAGTTGATGGTAGTCTGTATAATTTACAAGCAGGGACCAAGCAAAAGACCCACATTATTTGACATGCCACCCCTTGAAGAGGGATTAGTTCATTTGGAGGACATTGTGGCCATGACCTGTGCTAGTTACCTCTAGCAAATTTTGAGGAAATGTAGTTGAATCGGGATTTAAGTTCACCACCTTCCGATATTGAGAATAACGGCCTAAAGACGAAGTCCCATGCAGCTACTAGTTGGTCGCATCTTTATTTGAAGAAAAAGTGTGCATAGCGTTCTGTAAAAAATTTTATTATTTAAGAAAAAAATATGATATTTACTATTTATTTCAGTTCGCTGAAACTGCTGTTTGGCATCACAGAATCGGATCTCAAGTAGAGATAAGCAAAATATTAATTGAACGAGGTACTGACTTATTGAAGTTGCCTTTCAGATTAGAAATTATTAGATATTGAATTGGGGACTCTTTACATCTGTGTTCTATTAGTTTCCCTATTGGAGATAAATTGGGACACATATACTGCAATGGGTAAAAGAACACTATTTCAAAAGTTTAAAAATAAATATAATTATTATTTATTTAGGGAAAAAAATGCAGAAATACATAAAGAAAAAAGAAAACGGATCTCACAATTTGTTTTTTTATTCCCACCAATTTCGTATCGATAATAATTTTAGAAGGGAGCTATAATAAGGACCTGTCACTTATTCCAGAACCAAACTCTGGATAAATATTAAAAATGATTGGAAAAGATTCGGTCACAGACCACGTAAAGACTGAGAAATTTCAGACTGAGCACTGATCATGAATGCCTTGCTGAACAACTTTAGAAAATTGGCATGACCAGTAGTCTATGTCCTATCTGTAAATCTTTGCCCTATCTATGACAATATGAATAGGGAACATCTACTCATCTGTCCGGGTCTGGACCCTACTCTTTAACAAAATGGTGATGTCTGCAAATTATATTGGACGATGGATCGCATGTCCTGACCACTTACATGCTCCCCCTTTAGTATTTTAAACTTTGAAATTTTAGAATTTTAATAGTTTTATGTTGGTTTTTACCTTTTTTTTTCTTTGTTGTAATTTAAATGTCTTTGCGAGAGGCCAGATGTTGATGTATTCGGTTTTTTTTAGCCATATGTAACAACAACAACAAAAACAATTTTAGAGGGAAGAAAATAATCAAACGTTTCTATTGCAGAAGGTAATAGAATTCAGCAGCAATATGTTGCATCAATTGAATTGATTCTCTTGTCGATAAAGAGGAGTTCAAATACCCATTCACACTGATTACAATTACCGAAATCAAATATTTGAAATAAAACACAGATTTTACTTTATGTTAGCCAGAGAGCTGACACATAAATCTCCTTAAATTTAATGCAGATGTGTTACACATGGCACGTGGCGATGCCAAGCGATTTTAGAACTGCGGGCATGAAATCAGACACAACATCTTCCATTTTTGAACATAGCGCCCTCTCAAGAGGGTGGAAGTACGGCATTGGTTCATAGATGGCAGTACCGTCTGGATCTTCCAATTTAGATTTAGGAAGCCAGGGAAGACCCAAGGCCTGGCCCCTAAAACCCCAAGAGGTATTAATTTAGAATTAGAACCACGACATATTTTTACGTGTACCAGTCGCCATTAGTGAACAGACGATGGATATGCTGGAAACATGTATTTCAAAGGAAATCATAGGAATAATGGCAAATTTAAATAATTTCATCGGAAAATCTTTTATTTTATACGAAGTCCAGAATTCTCCAAATTACAAACTAGAAGTACTGATAGGCCACGATGGCTTGGTTGGTTAGGGCGTCGTTGTCGTTACCGGAAGGTAGTGAGTTCAAATCCCGGCTTAGTTGAAGATCCGTCATGTTAACTCATGGTGATTGGGGGCACTTCAAATATGTCTTGGTCGCAATGTCTTCCACGTTCCCATTCCAAATGAATAATACCTCTGGGGGTGGTAGGAGCTGGTCTTCTTTGGGTTCCTATCTCTAAGTGGTGCTGCCTTCTATGACCCAAGTCATACTTCCACCCTCTTGAGAGGGTGCCCTGTTTAAAAACAGAAAACGCTCTTTCTGACTTCAATTACTCAATTTCTGACGGGTGGTATTGGCTGCACCAAGTGTCATATGTAACAGAAATAACGATGTTGAAGAAATATTATCTTTCAAAACTACATTGCTGTCCATTTTTGGAATACGCCACATATTTCTGTTTTTCAAACATTATATTTTGTATTTATTAATAAAGAAAATTCGTGTGATTTGTATATATATATATATATATATATATATATATATATATATATATATATATATATATATATATATAATAACATTGGATTGCTTAAACATAGGAAAATGCTGTAATAATAAATACCAAAATGCTCTCATGATTTTTATGGCAAGTAGGGAACCAACTGTTTTCCTGAAAAATTATGTTAACCTTATAAATTAAATTCCTGGATTATTCGTCAAAGATAAAGGCCGCATTTCGATTTCTCAAGGGAGACAACACGGAATTTCTGGAAGTACACATACTCCCACACACACATGCAAGAAACAGAAACCGTCTGTCATTCTTCAGCCGCAGCTGGGATTACGATCTTTCGCTGTAAGGATCTCTGTCTTGCAACAAGGTCACGGTGCGCCAATAATAAAATGAGTAGAAAGTATCATCATTCATTGTGGCATCCAAGTGATGATAACCCATTAAATATTATGTAACAAAATAAACTCCACTATTTTGCACTTCCGACTGAAACCTTTTGAGCAAATATAAAGGGAGGGAGTAAAATATTTCATCACGAAGGAGGGGAGGGACTCTTGGATAAATGAAAATCTCAGCAAACTCATCATAACTTACTTTGTTGGCTCTGACCTACTTAGAGCGCAATATTTCCCTCTATTCCCGCCCTCCTCTGACCCCCCCCCCTTTACCAAAAACATGGAATCCAATCAGGTTGGGAGGAGTCAAATAAAATAAACTTCCATCAGTGAACATTTTATTATTTCTTTTTAGACCCACACTGACTGATTACATTTCATTGTCCAAAGCTGCATCACTGGAGCTTAAGGATTTTCGAAGGCACAATCAATAAGTCAGTTGGACATTTTCCTGAGGTGATTCTTCTTACACCCCCATTTCATATTTATGCCTCGCCCCTAACTCTTTTATCTCTGGCAAGAGCAGCGCACTTTCTATCTTTTTTTTTTTAACAGAGAAGGTTTAGAAGAGGTGAGATTTTCAGAGTCACGATCTTGGTTTCTGAAATTTGCCGAAGTATCTTCTTTTTTTTTTTTTTCTTTGGGGTGGGCGTTAAGTGATTATATCGATTTATCTTTCTTTTTCCTTGGCTGCTTCGCTCAAAGAATATTTTTCTTCGTCGAGGTTGAAGCCGGTATCGGAATATATATTCCTTTTTTTCGTTGCTTTCTGAGCAAAAATAAATCAGTAACCGATATAACATATGTGAAGGACGCAAGGGAACGCGTATCCAATAAGTAAACCCAACTTTGCTGGAGTGGATAATTCTTAACTTGGTTACGTCATTCAACTATTTTAAAGAAATTAAATAATTTCATGCATCGATTTTGAGGAAATCAAGATTTTTCAAATACGTTTCCAGAAAATATCTGCGTAAGATTTATAGTTTTCAAAATTTTTTAAAGATTTTATATTTTATAACAAAATTATAACAAATAATATGCTTTATGTTTTTAAGTAATATGTCCTTAAATTACATTGTCGCTATATAAGATAATTTATTATTCATGTTTTTTTATGTATATGTAAAAGTCTTTCTCTCTATATACATATATATATTCTGAAGAACTATTTTAATGTGCGATATCGATATCAATTTTGAAAAAAATTGAGATTTTTAACTTAAGTTTCTAGATAATATTTACATAAAATTCATTGCTTTCAAAATTTAAAACTATATTTTACTGTCATAAATTAAACAATTTAATGATTTATTATTCATATTCAATTTCAAAAGACAAATTTGACTTATTATATCCCAATTTTACATTAAATAGCAAACTAATTGCCACCCAACCTGTCCAATGGTCAGCGATCCTGACTGCGGATGGTGAGGTCCATGATTTGAATCCTGGTTCGGGCATGGATGTACTTTCTGTCTCTCCTGTCTTTTTCCTTTCCTTTTTTGTTGTCTCCTCTATAAATGGATACCTATGACAAATGTGTACTGAGAAAGTTGACCTCCATATCAAATTACGGTTCAGTTGGAAATGTGGAGCAGCGCACCCCATATTGTCAGCCTAGCTAGCACAAGGCAGCAGCAGCAACAACAACCAAATTAATTGGTTAATAGATACATTAATATGCGGAATGAAATCTTTAGTCTTTGCATTTATTAAGAAAAAAAATTGTGTTTCCTGCTTACAAGGGAATATTATACATTTCACTGATAAGAATACCAAGCGTAAATATTATCCTTTTTGATAATAAATGAAAATAAACCATTTATTATTATCATATCATTTGATGAAAAATATTTAATTTGAGTGTTCAATGAAAATTGACCATCGGATTTAAGCATTAGCATTTAATATAATTAGTCTTACTATCGTTAATAGACACCACAATACCCTTAAGCTGTGGTAAGTCTTTTTGTGTCTGCTGTGCTAAATGCCATGTTAAAAGAGTCTCATTGATATTCGGCTGAAAATTAAGAAAATTCCCAAGCACTCACCGAGACAGACATGCATGCAGAAAACAGAAGAATATGATTTCTATAAAGTCATAATATAATACAAAAATTAACTGAGAAAATTCTAATGTTAAAGAAAGAGTTCATCTCATTTCACGTTGAGTGTTATTGAAACAAATTTATTAAGATGAGGTGGATAAAATTATAAGATATCTCCACTTGCAAATCTTTTAGCTTTAAGAAATTTCAAAAAAGAAGCGAATCATATTTAGTGGTTAACTATAAACACATATCATATAAACTATTTAGATTTTGAATGAAAAATAAAATTAATTTTACAAAAATAAGAAATATTTCTAAACGGACTTCAATTTAAAATTATTTTATATCACTGAAATGTAATTTAATTTAAAAATCAATTATTTAATAAAAAAAATGATTAGAACTGATTTTCATGAAACTTCATCGAACTTGTAATATTAAGTTGTCAACTTCCGTAAAATACTAAAATGAATGTTTTCTTTTTAAGCGAAATCAAATTGCAATAACGCTTTTATTAAAAAAGAAACGATGGGCCATTTTTAAGAAGAGCTCTACAACAAAAGTAACTCCCATTGTCATAGCTGATCAAAGAAATAATTTTTTAATGCTTTCTTTTCGTATGAGAAAAAAGTAAGCTTGCAAGAATTAATTTTTTCAATTCACATTCCGCGAAAGATTTCGCTTCATTAATGGGTTTCCTGAGGTATAGAAAATAGACAGTAACAAAACAAATAAACATTTTTTCCTGCTTGTTCTTTCTCCTTTTTTTTTCCTTTTTTGTTTAGCATTCAGATCAGTTTGGAAGTAAGTTATACAAACTAAGATATAGAAATGAAACGTGATAAAAATTTCTTTCATTTATTTTCAAAATAAATATCAAAATAAAGTGTTATATAAAGCTCTTGGAGCTTTATATAGCTAACTATAACTTAATTATAACTTTTTAAAAACTCCTTACTTAATTTAGAGGTTTAAAATGTAATATTGTTTTGTTTCATTAAATTTGTGCTTCAGTAAAGCATAACAACACACAACAATTCAATATAAACCCATTTTCTAAAATGCTGTAATTATGACGAAGAAATTACTTTTTAAACTACCTATTAAGTATTTGTATAAAATAGTTTAGCTAAATTTTGATTTCTGCTTTGACAATTATACCTTGGTAATTGGCAGAATACTTTAACAACAATTTGATTTTTGTGAATTACAATTATAGGGATCGGTAAGATCTTGTTTTTCAAAAACTTTCAGAAACCTCTCTGCAGTTGCTAAGATTATTTATTTTTTTGAAAAAAATATATATTTTCTAAGTGTTAATAAGGTAATAACAATAATTATAAAAGCAAAAATTTATTATCGAAAATAAATAAAAAACTCGGTTCATCATAAAGAAAGAACTCATTTGATAAATATTAACAAAAATTATAATAAACAATGCATGAAAAGTTTAGCGATTTTTATGTAATACCACCAATTTGGCGGAAAATGTTATTAAAAAATTTACTATCACACATTTACCATATAATCAATAAAAAAACACAGTTTTCGAGCCTAAAAGAGTGTAATAATTCTTCTAATTTAAATATTATGTGAATTATAATTTTTCATTATTGTAAGGTAAATTTATTTTATCAATTAATTAATAAATTTGTTAAATATTATTTTATTTAAATTTTATAATACATAATTAATACTTCAGAGTGAAAATGTGAAGAAAATATTAAAATAAAAACAAACTTAATGATTTTTTTTACAAACGCATTTCATCTAGTACCTGTTCTTGGCTCAGATTTACTGTACTGTGGCAAGAATTTTCAAAGTTGGCGATAAATAACATTTTCTGGCAACCCAATCAATTCTAACCAGTCGCAGATGAGGGATTCCGACCAATAAAAAATGGAGGATTCTGACAAAATGGGAACCGACCAATATAAAATGGAATATTCTGTTTACTTTCAGAACTCACTTGTGCAAATTGATAAGGTTGGCGAGATGTTTGGCGATTTTTTCAAAAATCGCCAATAGCGACCGTACAGTAAATTTTTACCCCTGTTCTGTTATATCAGATACTGAGTAATCATGCAGAACACATACAAGTAATTTATCAAAATGGTGATGATTTATAGAGTGATTACATATTGCTTGAAGTAATAACATCTTAACTAGTTTTGCTTTTCTTTTTGTTTTTCTGATTCTATAAAACCTAGTCTTTCATATGTGAACTAATTTTACCGGAATATCAGCTTCAATTCATATTTTCAGAAACAGACAGATGATGACCGTTTCCAAATCACCAAAAATTTTGAAATAAATATTTCATTTCGCATAAATACTTTTAGTGACTATGAAAACTAACACAGTCGGCCGTTTGTTATGATTCAGAAATATTTTTATTGCAGTTTATAAATAGAGTACGTCAAGAAATAACAAAACATCTGAATTAAGTGGAAATACTTCATATAACCACATTTTAAGTATACAAATTGAAAGAGAAATAGCAAAAATTAATCATTCGTTTTCAATTTCCATCTCCTCAACTGCTAATTTGATTTCCTTATCATTATTGTTAAAATTTTAAAACAATACATCTAAGAAAATTTAATAATGGATAATTTGGCTGAAAACATTTTTGAAAATGCATTTGATTCGGAAAATGGGGAATAAAATAGCGAGAAATGGATTTTAAATAGTTTCAACTGCTTACATGAATTAAAAGGCAGAATCATTTTGAGTTTCTTATAAGCTATATTCTTATATAAAAGCAGCAATTACTACCTTAACTCAAAATAGTTTCTAAAGTATATTTGCTTAGACAAAAGAAAATAGACACGGCAGAAGAAAGGAAAATGATTCCGAATTCAAATGATTCAACTGTTTACATGATTTAAAGTTATAATTTTGCAGTTTTAAAGTAGAAAACATTCAACTGAATTAGTAGCAATCATTTTAAGTTAAAAATATATTTCAAAACCGAGTTAGAATAGACAAATAGGAAATAGAAAAGGAAAAACAAAGAATTTCCTTTCAGTTTGAGACATATTTTCTATTGTTAAAATGATTTAAATTTCATGTAGTCTAGAAGTTTTAAAATAGAATATATCTCGCAAAATTGAATAATTAGTTATTTTAGTTTGAACTTTTTTTAAAAATACATTCGATTCGGAAAAATGAATATTGAAATAGCAAAAGAAAAGTAGTGCAGATATGATTTAAATGGTATAAATCTTTAGTTTTAAGATAGAAAATGCATCTTTAAAAATGACTAACTCGAAAATTAACTCGAGAAATGCTGCTGAACATTTGCTTAATCAAAAAAATTGGCGTATCAAAAGAAAATTATTTATTTTAGATATCTTATGCTTCAAACATTGATAGATTTAATTTTAATTACGTAGCCCGCTGTGCCCTTTTTGGTTGGGGCGTCGTTCTCATTATCGGAAGATAGTGAGTTCGAGTCCCGGCTTAACCGAAGATACGTCGTGTTCGCTAATGGTGATTGGGGTACGTATAATCTGTCGTGTTCAAAATGTTCTCCATGTTCCCATTGCAAATTGATACATCTGGGGGTGTTAGGAGCCAGGTCTTGGGTGTTCTCTGGCTTCCTATCTCTAAATTAAAAGACCCAGAGACTGCTCCCATCTATGAGCTACAGTCGTAACTTACAACTTCTTAGGAGTTATCAAAAATGGAAGAAGCCCTTTCTGATTTTATTTGCCCCGTCCCTAGGGAGGGGGGGGGCTTGGTTTCGCCAAGTGTCATATGTAACAACAACAGTTTTAACTACTTCACCTCTAAAATAGATTATATCCGGGAAAAACTGGAAACATCAGCTTTTAATGAAAATATTTTTAACCCATCGAATTCGACAACCGCAAGAATGTGAGTTAATTTATTTCAGCACAATATGCTTGCTTCATCACTGGTACCATGTTTCATTATCCTCACATGCAAAGTACAAAAGTATTGTGTGTTACATCGTTTTAAACAATCATGTTCTTAAAATGAGCTGTCATACATTTCATGTATAATATGAATCAATTACATTACAAAAATATGCTAATTAAAGAGGGCGTACAAAATCCAATTTTGATTTTACTTTAATTGAAGCATTCAAATTTCCCATTTGCGAGATCCTGGTTCGACCTCATGAATTATGAGAGCAGACGAGCATGTCCCAGCGACTATCTCTGATCGGGAAATGGAAAAGAGCCTCGTAATTACAACGATCTTTAATCTTAATTGGTAATTTCGGAATGAAATCCTTAATTTTGTCAGTCGTCTCTTTCATTCTGTCTGACCATCTAAATTTGACTGCTAACACAGCATTTCGAGACGTCTTTGTAATTACTTCACTCATAATACACTTATAAATAATTACTGTTATTTAATAAATATACATTTTGCACTTTTGATTAACTGATCACAAATTAAATCCCATCATTTCTGAAGACATCTTCATTAATTAAATACATGAGGTGCAATTTAATATACGCACCCTAAAATAAAATTTTCAGCATACTTACAATATTTTGCGAAACATTTATACTCTTTAAACCACATAAAATTTGCCGACAGAAGGAAATGTATTGATTCGGAACTATGAGTTATCCAACTATTGCATCTCACTAAATAATCTGCTCTTTTAACAATAACTCCAAATGTAGCTCAAGTATGATGTATGTACAAATGCACATTGAAAAATTCCATATTTTGCAAAGAGATTTTTATTTTAGAATTTTCATTCCACTCAAACTGAAATTATTTTAGTTTGAAGCCTGCAAATGTAGTTTAACTCATTGATTTTGCATCCATAAATGACAATTTTCAAGTTACCCTAAAATATATAATTCTATCCACTTTTTATATACACTACTGGCCATTAAAATTGCTACACCAGGAAGAAATGCAGATAACATTATATTTATTGGACAAATATACTAGAAATAACAAGTGATTAAATTTTCAAAAAATTTGGCCGGATAGATCCTGAGAAATCAGTAGCCAGAACAACCACCTCTGTCAGTAATAACAGCAGTTATACGACTGGGCATTGAGTCAAACCGAGATTGGATTGCATGTACAGGTACAGATGCCCATGCAGCTTCAACACGATGCCACAGTTCATCAACCGTAGTGACTGGCGTTTGGTGACGAGCTAGTCGCTCGGCAGCCATTGACCAGACGTTTTCTATTGGTGAAAGATCTGGAGAACGTGCTGGCCAGGGCAACAGCCGAACATGTTCCGTATCAAGAAAGGTCCGTACAATACCGGCAACACGCGGGTGGGCATTATCCTTCTGAAACGTAGGGTTTCGCAGGGCTTGAATAAAGGGTAGAGCCACGGGTCGTAACACATCAGAAATGTAACGTGCACTGTTCAAAGCACCGTCAATGCGAACAAGAGGTGACCGAGACGTGTATACAATGGAACCCCATACCATCACGCCAGGTGATGGTCCAGTATGACGATGACGAACGCACGCTGCCAGCGTGCGTTCACCACGATGCCGCCAAACGCGGATGCGCTCATCATGATGCTGTACACAGAACCTGGATTCATCTGAAAAGATGAAGTCTCGCCATTCGTGCACCCAGGCTCGTCGTTGATCACACCATTGAAGGCGCTTTTGTCTATGACGCAGCGTCAAGGGAAGCCGCAGCCATGGTCTCCGAGCCGAGAGTCCATGCTGCTGCAAACGTCGTCGAATTGTTCGTGCAGACACTTGTTGTCTTCCAAACGATCTGTTTCTTGACTCACGGCTCGTGATGGGGTTGCAAGATCCATTACGGCCATGCGGATAATATGCCTGTCTTCTCGGCTGCTTGTAATAGGTGGCCATTGAGATCCCGCATGGCGTTCCGTATTACGGTCCTAAACCCATCGATTCCATATTCTGCTAAAAGTCATTGGATCTCGACCGACGCGAGCAGCAATACTGCGATAAGATTAACCGCAATCCCGGTACGCTACAATTCGAACTTTATCAAAGTCAGAAACGTGCTGATACGTATTTCTCCTTCTTACACGATGCATCACAACAACTTTTCACCAGGCAACAACGTTCAAATGCAATTTGTGTATGAGGAATCGGCTGAACAATTTCCTCATTTAAACACAATGTAGGACTCGCTACTGGCGCCTGTTTTGTCTGAATGCGCTGAAAAGCTAATCATTTGCATATCACAGCACCTTTTTCCTTTCGTATAAATTTCACGTCTGTAGCATGTCGCCTTCTTGGTGTAGCAATTTTAATGGCCAGTAGTGTATTTTTTTGGCTATCACAAGCAATTCCACTGAGATGATTTAAATATTTTGCTGATACTGGAAATTATTATATATATATAGCAAAATCAAAACTAAATACACTAAATATTATGTTAGATACGAAATATTTACTACTATATAATAAAATATGTTTAAAATATATAATTATGATGATATAAATTTTGATAAATTTGAAAATGCGAGTAATATATAATCTTTGCATTATTTCTTTAAAAATATATTAATTAAAATAGTGCATGTATGGTATGCATTCTTAACAAAATATTAATATCTGATTTGGCTGGTTATAAAACATTTGAAAATTTATTCATGTAATGTGCAATAAGAGTTCGCTATTTCTCCCTAAATTTATCGCAGTTTTAAATCTGCGATTATTCATTTATTTTTATATGTCTTTACTCCAAAATTCAATGGAAAAGAAAAATGAAATAGAAAGATGAAGTTAAAAGATTTCTATTGGGAATCGATAATTCAAGGGAATTCCATTTCAAAACATCACAACAATTTCATTAAAGCGAATTACAAATAAAAAACGAGCATTATATTAAAGAATATTATAATCTATTTATTTGTGACGTATAATTATAATCTATTTATTTATTACACACAGAAATAAACGTAAATAACTATCACAATTTTTTTCCAAACACTGTAGAAAATACTGCTGCAAATTCGATTAAATTTACAATTGCATTTCCCGAAACTTTTACGGTATAAAATATCTTCCACAAGTGTCATTAAAATATGAAGAAAATTTAAAAAAATGAAATTATAATTAAAAAATAAAGATAAAATCAGAATATTCTTTTTCTCTATTGTTAACATTTTTAAAACACAATTTCTAAAAATTGTCTGTAAAATTTTATATGACCAATATATATTTCATATTATTTCAAGCACTAAATTCAAATTCATATTCATGATATAAATTTTAAAAAATTGCTTACAGTACTGATACAACTCCCCCAATAATATCTTGTAACAAATATTAAATTCTAATTTATTTAAAAATTTTCAGTAGAGTCTTGAAAATATTAGTTTGGGGAATAAGTTATCCATTATTTTTTCGGTAGACCTCTGTAGTGATCGCTATCTCGTGAGGTATCTATCAAACAATTTTAAATTTATGCTCATTGAAAAGGTGACATTTGACACTAAAATATCCTCTTGCGGTGTTTTGTTTGATTAATTCAGTTATGAGTACAAGGTTTTAAAAATAGAAGATAACAAACAGAAAATTCGATACATTTTAGTTTTCTTTTATAATGGCGAAAATGCTAACCAGGTGGATAAAATTGTAAAAGCTGTTTATCGTCCTATATATGACTGTACTAACCAGTTACGCAGCATTTTGGTTTCGTCGATTCCGTTTGGGTATTTGAATGCTAAAGATGCACCTCACATGGATACAACATCGTCGAGAATGTCTATAAAATATCAAAAATGATCAAACTTGACAGCATGTCAGCAGTCGTAAAAGACCTAAAAATCTACATCAAAACTGTTTTAAACCTTTTTACAAAAAGAATCTGAAAGAAGTTACAAAAAGTTCATGTAAAAATAATGGATTTATTTTTCCCCAAACTGATATTTAAACTTTATATACGCACCAAATGTTTCTCTCAGTGAAAAAAAAATGAAGGAAATAAATAATTTAAAATCATAATACAGAAGTGAAAAAACAATAAGTCAAGAATTCAATAAGTAAAAGGAATTTGAAGTTTGAAATTCAGAATTGAGAAAAAATAATTCAATATAGTCACTAGAGTCCATCATTTGAAGGAGATCGGTATTCTATTATGATAAGGGTTAGAATCATCTCCAACAGAACTGTGACGGTATTTTCTTTTCAAAACGGTTTTTCTTCCATTTTTTTCACATCGGAGTCTATTTCTAAGCCCTATCGTGGAAGGTGAGATACTTTTCCTCATCCCAGGAGCGCATTTCTATATAAAAGATTAAGAAATAATAGAAAATATATACTTTTTGAAAGTTATCTTTTTGCTGTTCCAAGAAGCTGTGACAGCAAAAGAACAAACTTTGGTGTAAAGAATATTCTTTCTTTTTTTTATTTCTAGACTATTATCATTTTGCCTTTCTTGACAAAATCCAGTACTACGAACAGGCATGAAAATAAAAAGAAGGAAGAAAAAAAAGGATATTGGAAAGGCGGAGGCCCATAGGAAACCTCGTGGTTTCAATTGTTAGTTTCCAAAATCTATTGGTTAAAGATTTTTTCCTTCTTTCGTTTCCGGGCAAGAAAATATAAGGAAGTGAACAACATAATAAAGTTCAACGAATTCGTCGAGCGAAGCAGAAAGTCTAAGAATTAGGATTGGGAAACGCAAGATGGGGTTGAAAAATTCAATAACTGGAAATTTTTAGCGAAACCCTCTGAAAATGAATACTTCTTTTGAAACCATTTATGCTCTATAATAGAGAGTAATTGTTCCCTTTTCATTAACCCTTCTATGCATGATTTTTTCTTTATTGGTGAAATTAATCAAGATAATATAATTCATTTTCAAAATTAAAGAAAAAATGGTTAAAAAATCTTAGTATATATTTATAGTATAAATTTAGCAAAAAACAATATGCTAAAAATTTCCATCATCATCCAAAGTTAGATCATTAGCTTAGTATTAAATAGAAATAAAAGAGGAAAATAACAGAAACACGTGTTGCAAACCTTTCTTCCACTCATTTTCAATTTTTTAGCAATAGAATCTCTAATATAATAAAACAAAATTATAAACGAAATCATACGTTTATTGCAACGACAACAAACAGCGGAATGAGACAACTTTAAGCTCGTTTCACTGATAATGACACTTGTTTATTTTTGACAGCTATGTTTTTTTTATGCAATGGACATTAAAAAGGTATCCAAACACGATCAACTTAAAGTGAACTTGTTCTTTTATATAATTTTTGGGCATTATAGGTTATGATGGAAATTTCCACCAATTATGCAAAGAAGGGTTAAGAAAGACTCATACTAGACATTAATAAGCCATACTGAACAATTTCAATTGTCTACTTGGCTTGTCTCCTAAAATGAAAAAAAAAATTAAAATTTATTGATAAAACACAATCAATATCTTGTTAAATAATACATTCATGAGAAATATCTTCCTTAATAATACATTGACATGAAATATCATGCAGAATTTCACATCATCAATTCATTTTTATACTTTTCTTCTAAGATTTAAAACATTTTTAGATTATTCAAAGATAATCAATATTTATAACAATATCTATTTAAATGATATTGCGATGTTATTCTTTAATAAATTATGTAATTTATTAAAACTTTTTTTTAAAATTTTATAATTACAAGTATCAAATTTTAATTATCTGCTTCGCTTTTCTTTTATGTGTTTAAAAAATTGTAATGGCTCAATAGAAATCGATCAATGCCAGTTTTATGTTTATTCATATAATATAATGATGAAATGCATTTTTTGAGATAAATTATCTAATTTAATAATTTTTTAATTCAAAATTGATCATTATAATGAGCATTTTCCACTATCTGCTTCATTTTTTGTAGGACTTGAAATATTATCAGATAAATATCAGTTTTGCCATTATTTAATTAAATAATTTAATGATAAAAGAGATTTTTGGATTCCTATTTTTAATTAAATAAAATTATTTTTTAAATTTTGTACAACTACATTCTTTTTTTTTCTCTTTATATTTAAATTATTTTGGATCATTCATGGCGGGTAACACTAGTTGTGCCAGTACTTAATTATATTACATAATGTTGCATGATTAAATAATAATTGTATAATATAAGGATGCTCTTTTTTCAAGTACAGTATCTAATTTATTCAAGGAATTTCTTATACATTCCTCTCTTTATAATAATTGTAAAGAATACCTTTTAGAAATATTCGAATGATAAAAAAATTCAATCACACCCTGATATTTTTTCCAAGTTTTAGAGACATAATTTATTGCTACACATGATATATGATTTACTTTTTTCAGTGTCTTGGTTGATTCAAATATTATGAGCACTAAAATTTATTACAATGCACTAAAATTATAAGGTCATTAATAATAATTGTTGCTAGGCCCAACCTGTCTAGTGGTTAGCGTAATTGACTACGGATGGGGAGGACCTGTGTTCGAATCCCGGATCGGTCATGGATGTACTATTTCTTTCTCTCTCTGTATTTCTTGACTATTTCCTCAGATGATGGATGAATTTGACCTGCTTTAAAAATGGGTTTGTGGTGGTGTGGCTTGGGCGATGCTACTCGTACATCCGTGACTTGGTTCACAGGTGTCCACCGGGTAACGATAAAATGAGTAGCAGTTTCCGGCCTTGTAGCGGCAAATGGGGTAATGTACTTACTTGCTCAAGGGTACCCGCCATTAGCAATAAATAAAATAATTGTTGCTTTTAAAGAAGATGAAATCGTGTCCATTTTTTGTTATTTACATTTAGAAATAAAACTAGAATAATAGCATGAATTAATCAAGAAAGCTCTTGCGGTTTTCGCGTTGCCATTAATAGAGTGATTATAATTAGGAAAACTAGTGTATGACTGGGTAGAAATATTGGTCGATCTAGAGGAGGAATATCAGTCATTATAAAAGCAAGTCCAACGCGCACATTCCTCAATCATAACCAGTACAGTCCGTAGAGAAATGGGCGTGTAGAAGGAACTAGGTTGGTGTTGTTTGTTTTACCACTTCTAAGCTGCTGCATCAAGTCACCGAATATGTCAAGCGTTTGGGGATAGTGCTGTGAATGAACGTGGCAAGGCATTGGTTTCTCAAATTCAGGTCAAGAGATTCGCTCTTCTGGACCCACTCAAGAATATCCTTTTCGTCTGGTGGAGTCTTCAACTGTTTAACCTGTGAGCTGCTGTCAACGTGCCAAACAGTGACTGAGGACATGTACTCGCAGAAATTGGAATCTGTTCGAAAAGCATTGCAACAAAAAGAGTCAGCGTTAATAAATCCAAGAGTGTACTGTTCTACGACATAAACGTAAGGCCGCATGTGACGCAGATGGTTAAGTCTATCATATAACTATTTGGTTGGGAGACTTTGTGCCATCCTCCTTTTTTCAACTGACCATGCACCATCAGAATACCTTTCTTCCATTCCCTGGACAATCGTCTTCATAGATAATCCTTCACCAATGAAGCAGACCTACGCCAAGCAGTCATAGACTTCTTTGAATTGAAAATCCTCGAGTTTTACCACAAGGATCGGAGACACATTGGCAGTAGGTGCTGAATGCCAATGGTGATTACTTCGAGGACTAACCCAAGGCTACACTTATTGTTGATCATGTTCTTTTGGGTTATTTAAATGGGAAGAACTCTCTCTTTCTTGCTTGCTTTGTAAATCTGAATAGATAATTTTAAAAAATTATAATACCTAAAATTCTATATTTTACGTTAAGTGTTTCATTTAATGGAATATATAATTTTTGTACTTTTTTAAATTTTCCTTACAAATATAGAAATATGAAATTTATATAAAAAAAATCAACACTTTAATAATTCAAGACTTCTTTTATAAATATGAAATTGTATTTTTAATCTTAATAAATAATGAAACTGTAACACAAATTTCCAACTGTAATTGCATGTTTTATTTATAAATACTTGTACACATTAGTATTCCAGAAATTGCAGCCATACGTTTCACAAAGGAACATTTAAAATTCAAATCGAAGAAGAACAATTGTAATAATAGTATAAGTATTCTAATTAAGGTTAGCGAAAAGTACTTGAAAATGATACTGAAATTAGAAACCTCAGTGTTTTAATATTCATCAACTTATAAAAGTAAATAAAATAATGAATATATTTATTCTTTTCAAAATAAAGGAACTTTATATTTGCATCGATTTTCCAAGATAAAAGTAGACACCAAATATTTTAAAATTCTGAGTAAAATCTATACCGTCGACTAAAAGTATATGTTTTGGAATAAATCAGTTCAGATTTGTTAAGAATGAAAAAATGTTTGACGCAGGCAAAGCTTCATTATCATATTCAGTAAGATTGAAATATTAAAACACAATAATATTCATAAAGGTGTATCACCGGTGAAAGAGAATGTAAAATGTAATCGCATCTGTTCGATTATGTTGCCGACAATTGTAAAGGATAATCATGAAATTTAAATTAATATTCATGAAGCTCTGCCTTAATTCAAAGGATAGAATATATTATCAAATGCGCCAGTCGCGGTCCGTTAAATTCTATTTTACCGATTATATAGTGTTAAACAATGGTAAGTAATATTGATATTAAATTTACATGTTTAAGTATTGATTGCTGAACCCTAAAGATATTAATAAAAAATGGAATGAAACAGACCTCAAGCAAATAAATAGCATTAACGTTTCTGGTAGAAAGATGTTTTTCTTTAATTATTGGAATATATTTTTTACAAATCTAATATTAGCGTTAGTGGTTGTTTTATTCACAAATATTTATTCAGTTGACTTAAATAATTAAAAGCCATTGTATTGAAAACAGATATTATTTTCCTGTCCAAAAGACAATGGGTTTCGTTATACGGTCCATTCAAAAATGATTAATATAATTAGGAACATGCACGTTATTTGTTTTTTTAGATATGTAAAACATGTAACCACACACACACACATAAACACATATATATATATATATATATATATATATATATATATATATATATATATATATATATATAATTATGAGGAAAAATAGTAATGCATAGAATATTGCATATTAGTTTATACAATACTTATTTTATTCCCATACTTAATACATCAAGAATATTTTATTTAATTCATTCAAAAATATTTTCATAATTTACTCATGAGAATTTAATAACTATATAAGAATAATGATATGAACAAAGCAATGAGTAACTTACGCACCAAAAAAGTAGTTTTTAAATCACAATATCGTAGAGTATTTGAAACCAATCAAGGTAGTCTTCTTCTAAAGTGTAAATAAAATAAGGTGTCTGTCTTTAGAGTGAAAAATATATAATTAAGAATTAAGAAAAATCTGAAATTTATAAGAATAACTGTACTTATTGCTTTTAAAGATGTATGTCATTTACATTTTAAAACTATATATTTTTAAGTATAGTTTTATGTGAAATTTTGCTTACCAGCATGAAAAGATGTCTTATTTATAGATTACCTAAAAATAAATCATATAAGTTACAAAACGCAGAAATTTTCCTTTTATTTATTAAATTTTAAGTTCCATAGATATTACTTTCATTTGTATTAGGATGTCTTACAGATCAGTGGCTTATTGAGAACATCGAAAACAAGTTCATTGCATAAATTTTTAAAAATGATACTTTTAAAATGGAGAAAAGTCACGATTCTTTTTTATTTTAAAAAATATATATTGAAGAATAAAAGATGGAAGTCCCGATGTTGTAAATATATTTTTCACCAATTTTAGTGGCTTTAAATTTTAAAAAGAGACAAAGAATTACGAGTTAGAAAATTTCTAAAACATGTTCCATTGCTTAAATTTATTGTATTTGTACATCAAAAAATAAATAGTAAATTAAAATGAACGTGAGCTCTAACATTAATTACAGGTGCAATACAATTACAATTGCAATTGAAATTCTGAAATAAAGCAAATGTTTTGAAAACCTTGATATATATCCATTTAAGTTCATTCAGCTATTTTCAACTCAACTTCAGATAAATATAATTCGCTAGCCACTCAGAATAAGGATTTTCTTTACTAAGATATATAGAGAATAATAACTTATATATATATTTTGATATAGAAAAATATAAATTACGTCTCAATTAATTAATTTTTCTACTTTTAGCCCCAATTTACTTTATTTATGTATACTTGATGACATGCATTAAGTTTTAATTAGATTTCAGTCTTATTATTGTTAGGATTGTTTGTTAGGACCTCCTGTGATGGAACTGCGCAAAAATATTTTGATAAAAAAAAATTCCGGTTTTTTAAAAATTGGCGATTGTTTTAATATCACTTTTGGAGAACAAGAAATTCAATTTCAAGCTACGTATTAAAGTGGTTTTCTGTACCATTAGTCTAAATGAGATTGGAATACATGAAGAGTTGGAAAAAGGTACACGCATGAAAAAAATAATATTATTTATGTATTTATTATAAAACAGATGTAAAAAAATAATTATGCTAAATTTTCCATCCGGGTAGAAAAATGTTTTCCTGACAAGAATTATTGTGACCTATTTATAATTTTTTATGACATTCTCCAAAATATATAGTTTTAACAAAAAAAAAATTGCAATGTATTTCTTTATATTGACAAGATGTATGCATATTTTAAAAATACGGTTTAAGCTGCTTGAAAACATCGAAATTAAAGCACTTATTTTATTCAATACATTTTAAAATAATTGAGCTTAAATTTATATAAACAGTGAATTAAAAATCAAATATGCAAAAAATAAAAGAATTGAAATAAATTCAAAACGTTTAACATAATAATATTTAAACAAGAAAAATAGCATAAAAATAAAAATCATGCAAGAAAATTAGTAAAATAAAATTTTTATAAAATAAGCTCCATTACTCAAAACTCCTTTTTCTATTTATTGTGTAAATTAAAAAGTGCCGGCCAAAGGCTGAGTGTTAAGCGTTCTTGACTCCTGGATGTGGATCTCGGGTTCGTATCCCGGATTGAGCATTGACGTTTCCTTCCTTCCTTTCTCTCTCTCTCTTTTTTTTTTTTTTTTTTTTTTTTTTGTCCTTTTGAAATTATGGATGAATGTGACCCGCCCTATAAATAGGTTTGTGGTGAAGTTACGTGGGCAATACTACTCGTCTCGTGACCAACAGGTAACGCTAAATGAGTAGCAAATTCTGGTTTTGTTGTGGGACACGGTTCATCACCCTGTAATAGAAAATAACGTTAAAGAGTATATTTAAATATTTTAAAGCTTAGTGGTTCATGAAAATGCTCAAGTTTGAATTTGAAAATATAATTGCAATAATCTCTTTTCTTCCGCTATTAATTTATAGTAACAAATATATTGAAGTTAATGATTTTCTCATGGAAATTTCATTATTAAAGAGCTGAGGCAAATATAAAATTGGTGAAAATTCTTTAATGATATAACTACCCTTAAATGTTAGAAATAGTATTATGGAGCATTCAAGTAGTTTAAATAAAATGTGACAGAACGACAGTCAAAAAAACAATGTAATCCTCCGTTACAGACGTCATATTGAGTTTTTTCCACAATCCAAGCGTACTGTAATCCATTTAGACAAGCAGTAAGTCTAATTGAAGTCACCAGAGAAAAACAGTAAAAAACAGTTATTTTTCTGAGCCTTCAACTACAGAATTTTTTATCCTTCTAAAAGACGGAAGTTGATATTTCAGCACAAATTTCAGAATACTTTCAGTCCAAATAATTGATAAAAAATCCCTTCCGGTGTTGGTATGTTGATATACTTTTAGGAAAAGTCTTCCGTCGCAAAACTAGTAGGGATAAACATGAAGCTAATAAGAATATGATAAAATATGAGAATAAATTAGACAAAAACAAAATATGTAGCTGGAACCATTAAAACAAGCAGGTTTTCAAATTAAACTTTGACTTTGTTATATTTTGAAACCACTGCGCCTGAGTAAAGCATATAAAACAAACTTGCATTTTTGAGATTTGGTTTTATGGTTTCAGTATATGGCTTTTTACCTGCAATATCAACGTGTAACCATATATATATATA